>JASDQU010586924.1:33203-43437 GCA_032191745.1 Picea mariana | reverse complement strand
ACAGTCCCACTCGACCCATCAGAAGGCGAGAGTTTCATAGAACCCACTTACCTAGATTTAGAAGAGATTGGCCAGTTGTACAGAACCACTGCGCATGATGCAAATTACATAAACCCAACTGCAGACGGAGTACTTAGTTGGCGAGGCATTACTTCATGCACAACAGACTTAGACACTGGGTTAGAAAACTGGCAGCAAAGACTACACGAAGTATCCACGAGAAGGTGTGCTAGAATATACCACGCAGTAAGATGGATTGGCACAAAAATTAGAGAACCACCTAGCTTTTAGGGGATAAATGATTTGGAAACTTTATTGACACAATATGAAGACAATGTACTAGAAAACCAGAGATTGCTAGCACTGGATTTAGCATTTAAGGCTACACCCACTAGATGGTGGGGTGCACACAAAGAAACTATCACAGATTGGTACCAATGTAAGCAATTATTGCGCATAAGGTTTGGAGAAGAACATACCTGTAAAAAACAATAGAAATATAATGGACTAGGCACACCAGAAAAACACTTGGAGGCGAGTCAAATGCTATGGAAAATGACGCCACCAGAGGAATGGTCTCGCCACTTCATTCATACTTTAGAAGACATACCAAGGAATTGGTATACAGAACAAGAAATGCGTAAAGGAACCAAGACATGGGTAACACTCCAACAGAACTTTACAATCACTTTCTGATTTGACCATGAGAACCCCAACATAGACACGGCCTTCAAACGGATCAGAAACATCATATTCATTGAAGAACCAGAAGTAGAAACTATCACAGAGGTACAACAACGAAATAAGAAAACAGTCAAGGATCTATTGTCATGCTACCATGTACAGGAGGAAGCCTCGGATGAAGATGATCCGTGTGATATTCAAATGGAAGAAGTCGAAGGAGAGAGAGATGTGGAAGGACCACCCTTAGAGTCAGAGGTCATCTCTGCTCCAATCAAGGTAAAGAAGGTTAACATAGGGACCGCCGAGTGGCCTAAGATGGTTAGCATTGGAGACTACTGGGACGAACAGACACTATAAAGCATCACAAAATTGTTGCATGAATACAACGACCTCTTTCCCACAACCTTTACAGAGATGAAAGACATAGTGGGAGAATTAGGAGAAATGAAGATACCACTCAGACCTGATGCGAGACCCATTAAACAACAACCATATAGATTGAATCCCATATATAAATAGAAATTTAAAGACGAGATCGATAGGATTCTCGAAGCTAGCATCATCGAACCAGTTGAAGAATCAGAATGGATAAGTCCAATGGTAGTACAGGACAAGAAACATGAAAGAGGGATCAGAATATGTGTCGACTTGAGGAAGTTGAATGATGCATGCCTACACGACCCATTCCCCACGTCGTTCACGGACGAAGTACTCGAGAACATAAGAGGCCATGAAGCCTACTCATTTGCCAATGGATTCTCAGGATATCATCATATTAAGATAGCACAGGAGGATAGACACAATACCACATTCACGACAAAATGGGGATCTTATCAGTATACAACCATGTCGTTCGGACTCAAGAATGCACCTGTGATCTTTTCTAGAGTAGTCATCGCAGCATTTAAGGATTTCATCCATCAATTCCTCGAAGTATACCAGGATTATTGGATGGTCTACAACCTATTAAAAAATCATGTGGAAGCGTTATGACTGATGCTAGAACAATGCAGACAGTGCCAAATATCAATAAATATCAATAAATGCATATTTGGGACACCGTTTGGGATACTATTGGGACACATAGTATGCAAACAGGGTTTGCTAGTGGATCCGGCCAAAATCACAGTCATTGTTAATCTACCAGTGCCAAAAACAACTCACCAACTCAGAGCAACGTTAGGACATACGAGATATTATAGGAAATTCATCAAAGGCTACACGCGGATTACAAAACCAATGGAAAAATTGTTAAGGAAGGATACAAAGTATCAATGGAACAACGAATGTCAACACAGTCTGGATACCCTAAAGTAGAAGATGGTCACTACACCAATATTGTTATTTCCATATTGGGAGAAGACATTCCATGTACATGTAGATGCATCAACGATCACACTCGGAGCTATCTTGGTGCAACCAGAAGAAGGAGACTTGGACCACCTGATAGCATTTGCAAGTAGAAAATTATCATATTCAGAACAGAATTATAACACGATAGAAAGAGAGGGCCTAGCTATGGTTTATGCACTACAAAAGTACACACATTACCTATTGGGAAAACACTTTAAGATGTTTATAGATCACTCAGCCCTGAAATACCTAGTCAACAAGCCATTGTTGGGGGGGAGAATCTGTCGATGGTTATTACTATTTCAAGAATTTGACTTTGAGGTAATAGTTAAACCAGGAAAACTGAATGCAGGGCTTAACCACCTATCAAGGGTCACAAACGGAGAGGAACCAACGAATTTAGAAGAAATATTTCCAGATGCACAACTATTCTCGGTACAAATTGTTGATGATCACTTCACAGAGATCATCCAATACTTAATCACAGGTACTACGCCACAAGAATATACCACTGCACAGAAGAAGAACCTGGTAGTCTGCGCAACTAACTATCAATTGATCGTAGGACATCTATACAATATGGGCATAGATATCATCTTTCGAAGATACGTACTAGCCCATGAACGACCAAGAATTTTAGCAGAAGCCCATGAGGGAATAGCAGGAGGACATTATGTAGGAAAAGATACCGCGTAGAAGGTGCTATGCGCAGGACTATGGTGGCCAACGATCGACAGAGACTCGAAAGAATACTGTCAGCAATGTGATGTCTTTCAAATGTTAGGCAAACCCAATAGAAGGGATGATATGCCACTACGACCACAAGTGACACTTCAGGCATTTGAAAAATGGGTGATATACTTCGTGGGACCTATTAACCCACTAGCCAAAAGAACGAGGGTGAGATACATTATCACCACGATGGAATACCTAACAAGATGGGTGGAAGCCATGCCAGTAAAATATTGCAACGCAAAGACAACTGCACACTTTCTATTTGAACAAGTAATTACTAGATTTGGGTGCCCAAGAATTTTGATGAGCGACCAAGGAATGCACTTCATAAACATCACCATTTGATTGATGCTGGAAGAGTTTGAAGTTCATCACTAGAAAAGCACACTGTATCATCCACATGAAAATGGCACGGTAGAAACCTTCAACACAATCCTAGAAAACGGTGTGACAAAGATATGCAATGTCAACAGGGACAATTGGGATATCAAGGTACCAGCAATACTATGGGCGTATATAACCACATGTAAAAATCTGACTGGCCACACACCATTCAAATTAGTCTATGGTCAATAAGCAGTAATGCCCTTAGAATTTGTAATACCAAGCCTACATATAGCAACCATTACACAAATCACAGAATGAGGCATAGTATAGGAAAGACTGAATCAGTTAATGTCAAGGGAGGAAGATCAAATCTTGGCAGGATTTCATCAACAAGTATAGAAAGCAAGAGAAAAAGATTAGCATGACTGCCACATCAAGAGGAAGATGTTCAAGGAAGGAGATCTAGTATTACTCTATGATAGTAAAGCATTACAGAACCCAGGAAAGATGAGAATGCATTGGCTAGGACCATACGAGGTAAAAACTATCACAGATGGAGGAGTTGTGCAGTTAAGAGATCTAGAGGGCACATACCTCAGAGGAATGGTGAATGGGAGTCGGCTAAAGTTGTATAAGGACAGTCGAACACCCACCACGCAGTAAAAAAAAATAATGTATCATGGACAAGCCACATATAAAACATGAAGCCAACAAGGGAAAAGATAACAACCATATTGAAAAAGGAAACACACAGGAAAGACCAGAAAAATCACGCTGACAGAACAACAAAAAGTAGAGTTAAAGCAAGGAAAGGATGAAGGGGATACCACATTAAACGTTCCAATTGGAGAACGATAGAGCAGGCATAATGGCAAGTACAAAACTGTTGCAGATGCATTGAACCTACAGTTATGGTGCACTAATCACACGAGGGAGGAAAACGTCCTCGACAAGATTCATGGTGAGCCCATACAACACATGAGCACAACAATAGTTACTCTATTCATGGACAGAGAACAAGAAAAGAGAAATAGCAGCAAGAACGAGCAGAGTGAAACCACAAAGCTTACCAAAGCCATTCAAACCCCAAAAATGTTCGACAGACACCATTATGGAACCACCGAAGCTCGCAAAATGAGGCCATACAGCCAGATCAACCAGGGCTCAGATAAGGTCACAAGGACCACTGTAAGAAAGAGAACAACAGGCCCCAGAAATTGTTGATATTGATGAAATCCCATCGCCAGAGGAAATTCCAGTATATTCTACACCCATACTTGAGGAGGCCCCTAAACCACAAATAGAGGCCATGGAACAGGATACGCCAATAGTAGTGCATGAGCCCCAACACAAGGAAGAATAAACCCACCAGGAAATAACACAAAAGAACGTGGAAGTAGTCATAGGAGTCGCCAGAAGTGGACATAACCCGAACGCAACAGTGCAACCAGATGCCCTATAAGGACCCGTCCCAGATTCTTTTTCGACCGACCCGATGGAGGAAATGGCCACGGCTTGGGCAGAATGGATGGCAAAGGAGCAACCGAAAGCTATTGGAACCTCGAACCAACCATGACGGCAGGAGGACTGAATTTAGATACCAATCTCACCTCGAAAGAAACCAGCCACAGAGATTGTGCTACCTTGGATACCAGAGGGAGTACAGGTGGACCCACAGCTATTAGGTCACGTTGGGAAGCTCAAGTTTTACGACCATGATGTAGCATATGACACTAAATATCCAAATCTTGCACCACAGGTTTTTATGCACAAAATAGTCATGAACCAACTCGGATAATCCATCACTCAGCCACACTAGTGGGACACTGGACTAGATAGAACATGAATTATAGGGTTGTTGAAGATACCACACTTTGGCAGAGGCCAATATGCAATGGCATGTGTAAAACAACTGTTAGCAGTTACGCATGGAGGGGATATATGGTTGGACAAACCCATCCACATAATGACTGAACTTATCACGCAGATAACATGCTTACCCATTGGGGGTATGGATCCCACACTGATCTTGGATGATAAGTCCAAGGGAAAATCATTGGCCAAAGAGATGAAAAAGAAATTCAGCACCGACAGGGGAATAAAAGGCATTATAATTAAATGGATAAACAATGTCATGACACAATTACGCACAAAGATTCTAGCCTGCAAACTGCTATGAAAATGCCGCAAAGACAAAGTACCGGTAGGAGTCATTGTTGTGGCAGCTCAGTGCGCAGAAGGCACCTGCATGAGTTGGGTTCCATACCTATCAAACTTGTTCCAAATAGACTACAAAGACATGTAGGACGCGAGTATGAAATTTCATTACGCATGGATGATCACTCTCATAGCTTTCATGGGATGGCGAGAACCAGAATACACTGTCTTTGCTACCACACCATAGCTAGGGGGAGAAAGATATCACATCCTGAGAGCTAGGCCACTAGCCAAGAAGAAGAAGGAGAACATAATTGTATTCGAAGCATACCTATGGGAGATATAGGAAGCCATCGGTCAAGCATGGAGAATAAAACCAGAGGTTGTTGCACGATACAGGGACATCGCTAATTTCTAGGCTAGGTGACAAGCCATGTGGATACAACCAAGGCAAGACCCAGATAAACAGTGGCTACAAATGCACTACTATGTCACTAAGGGTGATATCGACATTCTCATCAGTGAATGGCCTGATGAGTGGAGGATCCCAACTATACCCAGAGGAGTATCAGCACAAACAATAGAAGGAGGGGTTGCGCAGGCAGAGACACAGCCTCCACAAATCCTAGTACCCAAGAGAAGAAGAACGGGCCAACCCAAGTCAACTTAGGCATACGACAGCTCACAACAACTAGGGACCCAGAAGGGAAGAACATAAACCACCTAGTCAACCAATGGAAAGAAGAAACCAGCTGAGGGAGCACAGGAAACCGTACCGAACCCCATCACACAGGAACCAGGGGGATCTAAGAGACCAGCGACACAGGACACAGAGGTGCACAAGAAAATTAAGGCACAACAACCACCACTGAATTACACAATCATGGAGGATGATGGAGAGATGATTTCCAGGATGGTCCAAGACTGCCTCGCAGAAGATTTTGATCATGCCGCGCACCACCAGGATGAACTGCAGAAGGAACTGAAAGAAATGGGACAACTCCTTAAGAAATTCGGGGAAGCCTAGATCATGAGTACCAGCAGAAGCACAAAGCCATTGACCGCACAGGACACAAAAAGGGTGGAGGTAGAAGAACGCGACCCAGTTCTTCCAATACCACATGCACATTCCATGGTCTACATAAAGCCTAGCATGTTGCGAATGGATGAAATTGTGGGACAGACACCACTGAAGGATTTGGATCATATCCAATTGGTCTCGACACAGATGCCATCAAAGGCATTATACAAACTACAGGTGAGCGTCGACCACGAGATGCAGGCTCAAGCACATAAAAACTTAGTCGAGCTACAACAAGAAACAAAGAAGAGGGAAGCGTTGGAAATAGTTTGCACATAGGCTCAATCGAAAACCAAGGAGGAGAAAGAACACATAAATGAGCTGGAACATAGAGTGGAAGAATTTTTTGGGAAACTTCCAACTACTGCGCAAGGAAATGAACTCCCAGCCGCAGAGAAGATCACCCATATTACATAGGAAATTGATCAGTATGAAAAGGAGATCGAGACTCTCCACGAACAGATTAGACCGAAAAATCCACCACCAGTGAAGGTGAAAAGGAAGAAGGAAGCAACAATGTAGCTACAGGAGTTGGAAAAACAAGTCAACATGGCAACCAACTTGCTATATAAAGCAACACAACTTTGGACAAGGCTGGAAGAGGATCCACAAGTCCAACACTAGGACAAGGAGGAGGAGAGGATCAATGTAACAATTCAAGAACTCAAGCAGTGACAGAAGACCAAACCAATCCCTGAACGAGTCAAGGGAATGCAAGAGATGAAGAAGATACATGCAGAACTTATCACTGCACAAACACAGAAACAAGAGCTTCAGGCTCAAACAGAACTATTGCAGGAACGGGTACTAGAAGTACTTGCACAGATAGAAGAAGATAGAAACTAGACAGCACAGACTCATCTAGAATGCACAAGATAGATGAGCGAGGAAGTGGCAACTTAGACAATCGACACCATCAAAGAGAGAACTGCGCAGGCACTGAAAAAAGAAGCAAAGTTGCAAGAACAGTTCCAAACGATCACCAAGGATATCGAGGAAGCACAAAGAAACTAGGTGACTCGGGATGAGTCACTTTTGGGGGCATGTTGGCACCAGGATGAAGAGGAAAGAAGAAAAATCGTGGGAAAGAAAGATTGTAGAAAATTGAAGTAACAACTGGCAAAAGAGAAGCACATGCGCATGCAAGAAAGCATGCACAAAGGAAAGCGACAGCTAGAGGAGGAGCAACACGCGTATGGGAGAAAGACCTAACGTAAGAAGGGTTAGGGTTTTTGTAATATTCTGAAAGAGGATGAAGAGCCCGAAATGTATAAATATAGATACGAAAGTATCATATAGAAGAGTCTATTAGTAGTTGTGAGTGATTTTCTGTAATGTTCTGAAGCGGTATGAATTGATTTGTAAGCTGTTGAGAAAATAATACCCAAGGAGGGGTGGATCTGAGGATTATACCGCAATCCATGGAGCCTGGTGCGATCTAGTTCGCCTCGTATAGATCTTACCTAGTTTTGTGGAGAATTGTAAGCGCGAGGCACTAGAAATGCAGAAATATTATAATACAAGAGCCAATAGCCAAATCTTTGTGGACGTAGCCCAAGAGGGGGTGAACCACGGTAACTCTCTTGTAATTTGTTAAATGTATGCATGATTATTATTTCTTTCATCAATTGATGGTTAAACTTGATTGATGATTTAATACTTGGTTATGAATCTACTTATAGTTAACTGTAATTAACCTGTGGGATATTCGTATGTGAATCCAAGGAATAAGTACTCTCCCTTACAGCTCATAGTATCTGACCCTATCCAAGGAACCCCTATCCCATGCTCTATCCTAGGCTATAAACACCTGAGTCTTACAGCCACCCATTTAAATCTATCTCGAGTGAGACTGTGTAGCACTTTCTAGCGCTGTGTTGCCTTCTGGTTTACTAGGAGGGCTGATAGTTTTAGAGGCTTTGTTGGAACCCCGAGTGACATGAACCCTGGGTCAATAAATTAGACAGCCTTTGAAGGGAAGAAGTAACCAACACCAGGTCCCAAACCAATCTGAAATATGTGGAGAACCTACCTCCCACAATATTGTCCTGCAATTTAATAACATAAGAGGCCTCCTAAACATAACAATTGGCTTTCCCATATGTACTAGCTACCAAACTATCAACCCATAAAATCATAGGGTCCCATGTTGTCACCAAAAAGGACCCATCATGTCGATGTTGTGCCACTCTAATCATAAATATCTGACCCACCTACCTAGATTGCATTCTACACTCCTATACCCCAAGATGTAATGTCTCAAAAAATCATCCCCACTATCAAGGATCATATCCTGCCAATGTATCTCAATGAATTCAACCAAACCAAATCTAAAATAAGACATCCATGCGAAGTCTATGTGGTCACAAACTGATAGGGAATCAATGAAACCTAATCTCCAAGTGTCAAAGGAGAAATCCCTAATACTCCAGCACCCCCAGCCTACTGCAATCATCCAAGCATTGTCTAGAAAATATCCCAACACATCGTCCAAAAATTCCCTCCATGTGAACCTCTCTTGGACCTGGTGATAAGTGGCAAAGTCACCAGGGTCCCAAAATAGACCGTATGATGTAAATAACCATCTGCTCAAAGCATTTTCCTGCAAGGTCCTAGTACAACAATCCACTTGACTTCCTATGATAATCCAAGCAATCATAAGTTGGATAAAATTTATAAAATCCTCAGAAGACCACTCCTCCAAGAAACCAATTGTAAGCATCCCAAGAGTAAACTTCGAAAAGAGAAAACTAGCCATATTATCTATATCAGATGCCAAGCTATCAAACACTGCAGTCCTAGGGCCCCAAGCTAATCTCCGAGAGGAACCATCGTGCAAACACTACATCCCTCTGATCATAACCATATGATCATAGTGCTCAGATTGCACTCTCCTCCCATTGTACCCACTGTCATGAATCATACTCAGTCAAATCATCTTAGTAAAGTCAGAACCTTCCAATCCATGACTATACTCAATCCTCGGTATCATGAGGGAAAAACTAGCTTTCCATATAGAATAAAACTCCACAATTCCTCTCACAACATCCCCACAATGATGCAGACTAAGAACAACCACAACGTTTCTAGTCATCAACCTCATCTAAAGAAATCCATTACTCAGATAAATTCTAGGATCCCACCACCAAATTGGAAGTCCGCCACTCCAAATTCCTACTGAAAACTCTGTGAAATTATCCAACAGATTATGGATCTCCTCGTGTGCACTTTTGGAACTAATCATATGGTCCATATTAAAATCCCCTATCATGGCCACAATTCCACCTATATCATCCAACTAACTAAGGTGAACCTCCCATGTCATAATATTTCTAATGAGGGCATCAAATAATAGCAATATATGCATATGCCTCTTCCTGCAATACTAGAAAGTGACTAATGCATTGTTAAACCCCAAGGGCATGATTGAGAAATCATAATGAAATATAGAAGAAGACCTGTGACTATCCTACTCCCTGACCCTCATCTGATGATATCCCAGATGTAGATTGATCATCAAGGGATATGTTTCTCCCTGAGGCTCACCCATCCACTCACTGATCCTGGGTAGCCTCAACTCCATAGTATTCTCTATAAATTTGTCCAGAGGTATCCCTGGAGGAAACATCTTGCAGCTCCACTACACACTACTGAGTTCTAATCAATACCCCTCCACACTGTTGTCAATCACTAAATAATCTTGTACCATATTTTATCCTATATGAACTATTGTATCCATCACTCTTCTGATGATGCCTGAACTACATCCCAGAGTGTTCCCATGTATGTCATATACATGTCCACCCAATCCATGGATGAATATACTCCTTTATAGGAAGGTCCACAAGGATTGTGCTTAATTATCTCGTCCATAGCTAAGCCTTGAGCCTTTAATGG
>JASDQU010586924.1:0-32662 GCA_032191745.1 Picea mariana | reverse complement strand
TACCCTTGTCAACACTTGTATAATTTGTTCCTATGTGACCAATAATTGATCCTCTAAATCGCATGATGCTAAGGTTCTTTGTTTAAATTCATCAACATGGTGTGGGTCATCACACGATAGATTTTCTGATTTGTTTTCATATATGAGAGTACTATCTCCATCAAAAAAAACTGACTCACTAGATTCCATGTAACCTACACTTACCATACATTAACCTGTCAAATTATTGGACTCATGTCCACTAACACTGCCAAAATCAACCTCTCCTTTGTCATCCTCCATGCATGGCTCCTGAGAAGATGGATCCATATCCCACAAAAAAATTTCAAATACCTAGTCTTCGTCATATTTAGGTACAATCATTCCTGCATTGTCATAAGTATCATAGATAGGATAAGGCATTGAATCCTCATCATACTTAGTTTCTCACACACCCTCATCATCATGAGAAACTCTACTAAGGTATGATATTGAATCATCATCATCAGTTGATTGGGACACTTCACCATATGTGTCATCAACTTGTCCATCATGTCCGCTAGTGTTATGGGTCTCATAGGACAATGATAAAGGTGTACTAGATGTTTCTATACCGTGAGCCTCAATTTTAGAAGCATCAAAATCTTCAAAATCTAGTTTCATTTTCCTTGTTACCTTCACCTTCTTCTCCACTAATACTTGGGGTACATACAACTCAGGATGTTTGATGGTGAAAAAATCCTTGAATGACATGGATGCATGAAATACCTCACTAAGTTCCATATATTCCCTCAAACAATTCGTAAACTCCTCATCATGTCCTTGTTGTCTTGTTTTCTTCCCCTTTGAACCACTAGCTTCATCGTTCCCTACATTGTTTTGATGGCTTTCCATATCGACCAAGCTTGTATACCCTCATAGAATGGGAGGATCACAAGCTCTAATACCACTGTAATATCTCACTTAGGAAAATTGATATAAATTTATTTAGGAATGTTGTAAGGATTAGTTATTTTTTTCAATTTGTTTTTTCAAACAACTTGACTAACCCTTCAAAACCCTCACCTACGGATATCACAATTTTTCTTTCATTTTGTGACAAACTAAGTGTATTCCTAAGTGATGAATTTTGTCGAAAATGTAGGTTGTAGGTTCTATTCCACTGTATAAACCTTCTTATTATTGTTGTTGAATTTTATGCATCGTTGGTTGGTTTTTCTTGTTGTGTTTGTCAATGTTTAAGCATGTATTTGTGCTAAGTAAATGGGTGGATAAAAAACAAGTTATAATGAACACATTCTACATAAGTAACATAACCAAATGATAACATTGATTATCCAAATACGAACTTTTTATTTAATTAAATAGATGACCTATGAAAGAAGAAGAACACCAACATAATATAGACTTGTTACACTCTGAATAGGCATCAATATAACATCAAAATCAGCCCTTTTTCAAACAGATTTGTTTCAGCAATAGTAACTTTGTTCTAGTAAATATTTCGGCCTCCCAAACAACCATAGCTCAACCGCAACCAAGAGAATGTTCTCCTCTACAATAGATTCAACCCATCAATAGGTTTGTTGCCTCCCAATCAACAAATACTGGGTTCCTCAACTCTGTATTTGACCCAAGAAACACATAAATCAACCAACTATAAATAGATTTGCATCTAACACTAAAATCACCCACAAATAGTTATAGTTTATCTCCTTTGTTGAAGTAATGCACCCAACATACAAAAGACTCCGCCCATCACTTGGAAATCGAACCAAACAACCATATACTTGACCCCTTCAAGAAAATAAATGTACCAAAAATCAACTCACCCCTCTTGAATGGAAACTCTACCTCTTCAAGGGAATTTGACCCACATACAAACAAATCTCCGCTGGGGAAAAAGAAAATTCAGCCACAATGAAAAGAATTCAACCACTAACAAATAAATTTCAGCTACCAGGAGATGAACTCCATCACAATGAAGCACAATAAGAAGATTTGGATGATCTCCTCTCAATAACCAACTAGGGTGGATAGTTTCGCCACTAAAACTAATATCTAAACTATATAGGGTTTTTTGTCCAAGGGGCCAAAGCCACAAGAGCTCTATTTATTTTGTTTTTGGAAAATAACAAATGCATAATGAGAGAGGGCTCCCTCAATTTCATTTTATCTTCTCGTTGACCCTTTTTGGACCCTTTTACCCTTTTAATAAAGTAAAGTGACTTTTATAAACTTTAATTCACTTAAAACACCCCTTTTTAAAGTCTAAAAGTGATTAATTGGTTTGTAAGACATTCCCAGACACTAGAAGTGCCTTTCTCATCATCCCATCCTTTAAATATTTTCATCCCAATTCCAACGATTTATTACACACAAATTTTCGTTCCAATAATATTACCCAAATAACACCTTTATTGCATTTAATTAATTTATACTCAATAATACTCTTAATTTACAGGAAACATCAGAATTCCACGGAACCAAGAATGAACTATGTGAACATGATATTGATGATGAAATAAGGTAAATGAACTAGGTTGGGCCTCATATAACTCTTCCAATTCACCCAAGCCCACTTTAAACCTCCCTTTCCCCTCTATCTAGGTTGGCATAAACCCACAAGGTCGCCTTCAACTGTAAATCAGGGGAATCCAAAAATGGGGACATTACACCATTTTTGTCATTTACATTAGAAGATTGTTTGGAAGCGACATGTTGTGTTGGACCACCTCTTGCTAGTATAGTGATCATCCTTCTTTTGTATGATGATGATATTGTTCTTATGGAAAGGAATCACTATGACCTTATTAAACAACTTAGAATCCTCAAGGACTTCTTCTCTAGTATAGGTATGACTGTGAACACAGACAAAAAGAAGGTTATGATCATTAAATCAAATAATATCACCTACAATACTTTTTATATGATAAAAATATCTTGGAGGAAGTCCCTTTTTATAAGTATCTTGGAATTGATATTCATCACAAGCTCAATTGGAACTATAACATTGAGAAAAGGATAAATGGAGGGTGGAGAGCTTATTATGGGCTTGAAAATAATTGTAAATTAGAATACCTTTGACTATGGGATAAGAAAAGTCTCCTCTTTGAGACTCTTATCACTCCTATTATATTATATGGATGTGAATTTTGGGGATGCAGTATCTCTAGATAATATTGGAGAATGATAGAGCAGATCCAAAAGAATTTTATAACTAATAATATCAAAATTAAATGCAATACATCCTATCATGTCCTCCTCATAGAAGATAGCATTACCCCCATTGAGAGCACAACTATGATTAGGTAATTAATGTACAAGAAAAATATAAGTAACATGGATGACAAGAGGTTCCCAAAAATTGCTTCGGACTCTAGCCAAAATCACCAATGACTCACGTGGGGATGACATAATAGTGCCAAGTAAATCATTGGGGGATAAAAGAAGAAGTTATTCTGTAGAATATTGATGATACTAAAAATGTTGTACAATGTAAATTTAAGGATAATCTATGGTGCAATAAATAATTAGAGGATCAAACAAAATTAAGATATTATAAGGAGATGGTTAACCCTAATCTTGAAGATCAAAAGTATCTCCATGTTTTTACTAGTGTAAAGAAGAGAATCAATTTTGCTAAACTGAGAACTAATTCTCATGAGCTGCATAGTGAAGCTGAGCATTGCACAATCCCCAAAACACCATAGTATGAAAGAATATGTCACCTTTGTGACACCAAGAGTGTTGAAAATGAAAAACACTTTCTCCTAGAGTACCCTGCATATACCCAAATTAGATCTCAATTTCAAAATATTTGTCACAATACTGACCTTCCTAACCTTCTAAGTCATCAAAATTTTAGTGATCTTGGAAAGATTCTATTAATTATTTTCAAGCATTGAAAAAACATTTTAAAGAAATCCAAGTAATATCTTACTTTTCTTAATCTCTGATAGACCAATTTTTGTCTCAGTGGATGTTAACCATCATCATCATCATCAAACCTAAGTTTTTATATTTAAATAAGAAAGAAAGTAGTGATTATGGGTAACATCATGAAGGTGGGTAACACTTTCGTGAGAATGGGGATGGAAAAATTGTTAGAATCACATTTTTAGCCGAAGTTTTTAACTTTTCGGCCAAAAAAGTACACGTTTTGGCCAAAAAATTGTTCAAATGAAACATTGCACATCAAATCGAATGGCGCACAAAGGACATCCTAGGTTTTCATGTAACAAAAATGACAACCAATTTGTTTTTCTCCGGTAGCAGACAGCTCGACCGAAAAAAGTTTTTCAACCAAAATATCTTTCGGCCAAAAGATATTTTAGCCAAAATATATTTTGGCCGAAAACATACATTGTATATGACCTACCTTTCATTTCATTGTTACTTTATGGACATTGTGATCGTTGAAGGATTAATGGGCATTGGCGTCGGTGGAAAATCCAGGCATAGTTTGTTGGCGTCAGTGGAAAATCCAGGCATAGTGTGTTGGCGACAAATCCAGGCGTAGGGCACTGGCGGAAAATCTAGGTGTAGGTCGTTGGCAACAAATCCAATTAAGTTTATATGGTTTCTTATTTAAATTTGTTTTGCATATAAATTTTTAATAGTTTCTTGTTTAAATTTGTTTCACACAGAGTCCATATGGACTCTGTGCCATTCAGAGAGAGTGTGTTGTATCATCCCGTTAATGATAAAATTTGATGTTCACTCTTACTCACTAAACAAAATATTTCTGATGTTTCAAAATTTACGGTTTTTTAATTTACATTTATGTAAATTAATAACTTTGTAAATTTTAAGTTAAAAAAATCATGAATATGATTTTTTATTAAATAAAAGAAGTTTTTATTTTTTGAATAGATTTAGATTAGTAATAGAATTTGGATTCAATATTGTTTAAATATTAGTGGGACTCTGTCCGAATGGACAAAGTCAACATGGACTCTGTGTCATTACGACATAGTGCCATATGGATTATGTGTCATTCGGACAGAGTCCATATGGAACTTTGTCCATTCAGACAAAGTCCATATGGACTCTATCTCGAGTCTCTCAAGATCATCCAATAATTTTTGATGGGATAAAATGGTAATTAAGACATCTTTCCAACATGAATTATGTCAAGGGAAGCATCACACACAATGATATCACACACAAATTTTCATTACACTTTCCTTCATGCTTGGGGTAAAACAAAAGGTGCAATGCATGAGTTTGGATAGATTCCATATTTGTACATGTCTTTGATACTTTTCTCCTCCTTTTGTATCTACTCTCTCTGAGACTCTTTGGTGGGATGTTTTAATAAGTTTTCTAAGCTATATTAATAGAGTAATACTTGTTGAATGAATAGGGTCGTTTAATGATGTGAACATAATAACTATAACTATAATACATGATATACTTTTATATAAATAAATTAAAAAATGAATATACAAAATTTAGTGATGTGAACACACTAACTGTAATATTATATACTTTTATATAAGTAGATTAAAAAGTGAGTATAGAAATGTAAGAGGATATTGTTAAATTTTATAGAGTTATAAAGTGGATGGAGAGTGATCACCTTGAACAAAGCCTCCTACAAATTGTAATAAAATACACTTATGATCATTTTATAAATTATCAATGAGGTTGCAATAACATCATAGAAAATACTATGTTAGGCCATCCACTATCCACCCATTATTTTAGAAGACATGAATAAATGGTTATTAGGTATAGGGACAAGTCTAGGGTGAATGTGATGGAGTAATACTTTCTTATGAAAAGAGTATATATATAGAAATAACTATGTGCGACCATTGATTTTCTTCTCGAAAGTTGTTTTCTTGTATTCTTGTATGAGTGAGTTGTTTATTTATGTTGATGCATGTTTGGATATACTCATTATTTAAAAAGAGTAACATTATATATATATATATATATATATATATTGAAAAATGAAATATGTATTGATTGTATTAAAAGAAAGTTGTGATTGCACCGTGTACAACATGATAGTATGTATCAATCTAAATAAGTCTAATAATTGGGATTCAAATTAAAACTGTTAAAATTCCACCTAAATATTGAGTTTTTTTTACAATGTTTTCCACAAAACTTATAACTATAAATTTATAAAACTTACAACTATAAATTCTAAAAACTTGGCCTAACAAAAAACACAACTCCCAAAACATAAAAACCGATATTTTTAATGGAAGACATTCCCATTGTGGGATTCTTGTTTGAATTCTTGTTTGATTTCCATAGATGCTTTCTCATAATCCATATCCACTCGACCTTGTTGTATTGTATCATCCTCCTCGACAACTACAATGATAGACCCAATTGAGATTTTTCGAGGTGTAGTCAACAAGTGAGAGCTCCTAGCTAAACCCAATATCAATTGGTACTACATGTTGTGGTCTACTGTAAGTTTCTTTATTTTCTTGCCCCGGATGGCCACCCTTGCTTTTAATTTTACATTTTTAACTAATTGAGCTTCAAGTTGAGAGGGAATCTTATTGTTGAGTTGGGAAAACTCAACTTGGAGGTCCTCTATTTGGTGTGATAGATCCTTCTTTTAACCCATTGGAGATCCATTATTTCACATGGATCGCAATGGATAACTTGGTGGTGGCCCTCCATGACAGGGGGATTTAAACATACAAGGATAGAAAATTAGGAAGCATCGAGTAATAACCACCCACAACACAAGAGGCAAGATTACCCAAAACCCATCACTAGGTGTAGGTTAGACCCGAAATTCCAATGTGCATCAGAGACTAAGAAAAGAGTAAGAAGAGAAATCACCAATTTTTCTTCTATGAAACTCCAACTAAATCAAGGCGGAACCACAACAATAACACCTTTTCTAAACAAACTGATCATATATCTCTTTAAGTCCAAAATTGGGCTAGGCTTGTAGACGTGGATGAAGAGTATGGGGAGATGACATAATGTAGTAGTTATCCTTTTTTGCTCATTTAAGAACAAATTATATCAATTGAATATGTCCTTTTTCTCCCTTCTAATGAAAGATATTATTGGCCACATTCATTCGGGTTTAGGCAAGTCAGTTTGAGCATATTTTCTTTCCCATCATGCTTTAGGAGTCATTTGGAGAAAAGCGACATCAAGTTAAATATTTGTGGTCATTTTAGATTTCATTCTAGTCCACAAAGGGTCACACCTATAAATCTATTCCAGGGTACTCTAGTGCACAATCCATTCATCCATGATCACACTAACTATTGTAAAATTTAAGTATCACTCCTTCAAATGGCGTTTTGATTCGAAGTTAATTATCACTCTTTCATCTTAATTTATGCTTGATGATGGATGAAATATTCACCTAATATTCTCTCATAACAATGAAAGTTGATGATGCATTTGTATTACTATGATTAAAACCCAATATAGACTCATGCGAATCGACATAGTCCATATGGACTCTGTGAAAATATTAACTTAATGAATGTTTTGATAAAAAAAAATCATGATTACTTCAATTAAACACATTCATTCTAGAGTGAAATTTGTTATAATGAATTGCATAGGGAACTCTAGTTAGTTGCCAATTAATGAATTTTCATCACATGCTCCTCAATTCACTCTCACCCTACTTCAAGGGGGAAGCCTTTCTCTCATTATAGATTGACCAACTTTTATTTATCTCATTGAAGACACCCCATACTTATGAAACTTTTAGTTCTCTCATTCAAGCCACCCCATACTTATGAGAATATACCCACAAATGTTTTTTTGTTGGTTTCTTCAATAATATATGCTTATTCCTTTAAGTTATCTTATTCAAGCCACCCCATACTTATGAGAATACAATCACAAATTTAGATGTTAGTTTCTTCAGTATATTTTTATGCTTTCAAGTTGTTAAAAATATATCAAGTATTTTCGTTTACTTGTTGTTTTCTTCGATTTATACTTTTTATGCCTTGAAGTTACATTACAACTTATGTTTTTGTTTATTTGTTGTTTTCTTCAATATAAGCTTATTCCTTGAATTTGTTCTTTTGTTTAGGCCACCCCATACTTGTGAGAATAAACTCACAATTTATTTGTAACTTTCTTCAATATATGTCTATGCCTTGAACTTGTTTATACCTTATGTTTTCATTTTCTTGGATTTTGAAATGATGGATAGACGTGAGTCGTTGGGACATGAGTCTCCAAATCTAAGTCACAAACAGTCGAGGCTAGCCAATGAAGGAATAAGAGGGACTCCTAGTTCGATAGAGACACATAGGTCGTTAGAGACCCCTATTTCATCAAGGTATCGTAGTCAGGTAGGGGCAACTAAGGACAAAAAGAAGTTTAGTGGAAGGAGGATATTATCAGATGAATCAGTCAATAGACCATCAGGACATAGTGCTCGGGATATAGTTGGGGATTCAACTTATTTAAATAGGTTGAACATAAATACCCCCATCCTAGAGAATGTAGAGACCCCATCACATCAACAACATATGTTTGGTAAATTTCTTCTATTTTTGTATTTTTTATTTTTGTGTGTCTATTTTTTATATGATTTATATGTTTTTATGTGTTTTTTTTTTCAATTTTGTGAATATTTTAAATTGTTTCTTTGTGTAGAGGATCGGTTTTATCAGGGGCTTGACAATGAAAGAGAGAGTGAAATTTAGGTAGAGTCCAATGTTCATGTAGAGGGTGAAAGTGGATCAAGGCGACGTTATCAAGAAAATGAATATTATACCCCTACGACCACCTATCCCTCGGATGTTGGTGAAGAGCTTCCTTGGGAAGGAAATTTTGAAGAGATGATGCTCATCCCATCATGCTAAGTTGGACGATGATCTCATACATATGTAACTCCCTACAAAGAGCAAGTAGAGCTTGGATATCGTTTTGCATTCCTTGCAAAATTTATTAATGTATATCAAAACCTTGGGCCAATGTCTGATAACTTCATAGATTTGATGAGGAGACGAAATTCATAGGTGACGGGCCCTGATAAATGAGAATTAGTACAAAACAAAGTTTCAAAAGAGGATGAAATTTCAATGTTCAATTTCAAGGAAGGTCCAAAGTGACCGATGTTGAAGGTGCAATATTTCAAGCACCCTAACATTGTAGAACATATTTATAACATATTCTTAGCAACATATGGGAGGTTTCCATGGAATGATGAGGTACCAATTTACTTTGCTAGACTTTTTTATGCAGAGTTTGTTTTTGGCATGCACCCTAGTTATACCAACCTACCATATTGATATTATGGGGTTGGTAAAGGTCGAACATATGATCGAAAAGGGTCATATTGAGATGCATAATTGTCGAGACCCTCACCACCTTTGGTATCTCTCCCAAGAGGGGAATTTTCTTCACATGCAGACATGCAAGCCCCATCACAAGTTGGAAAGGAGGTGAGGAATACAATCAAAGATAATTTAGAATCTGTTTTTTATGGTATTGACGTTGGTTTAAACCGATAGAGAGTGCAATTCACTGCTCGAGAGAGTTTTGTTGACAAGACGAATGAGGGGATAGATTCCATGAGTGTAGAAGTGTTATGGGCATATGTAAAATTTTGTCATAGTTGATGGAAAGAGTTAATTAGGCATGAGGAATCAAGTATTGGACCAATATGTGTTATAGTTTGTAAATTTTTCATGCATTCGGGGATAGTTTTCTTGTTATTAGATCTCGATACATATCATTGCATTGTTAGAAATAATTGATGTGTTACATGTTCATTTATCGCAATTTGGTAAAATGTTAAATGATTCCTCATTAAATAAGGGAATTGGTTCATCGTCTTTAAATTTGGATGCGATGAATTAAGTATGTTTTTAAAAATATCCATATATACACTTTAGTTGTATAATTTCCACACCTTGTTGAAGAATCAATCCAACAAATTTATATCTCGCCATCAATGTGAACACAGTTCTCTAAAATTCAAAGTTGCTTTGTTCACAGATTCCCTTTCCATATCCCAACACATTGATAGATTTATCACAGTTGTCATCGCAAATGTTGGGAGAATTTCAAGAGGGGGGCGATATTGAGGTTCGCACATCACATGTATTTCATTTTTCAAAGTTTAAAACTATGATTTCAAAGTTTAAAACTATGTATATAAATAATCATTTAATTTTAATTCATTAAAAAATATTTTAAAATGTTATTTATATAAGTAGATTCTTTTATGGACATGTGAAAATTTAAAATGTGTTATAGGCCAACTTGGAGAAGAGAGTGTTAGATAGAGTGCCTGAGCAGGATGTGTCCATACCAGAGAAGGATATGTCCATACCTGATGATGCATAGGTCATGTATATGTACATTGAATTTGTAAGTTCTAGTGTGCTTTTATGAGGACTTTATTATATACACATGAATGCTTAAATTTATTTTCCTACCTTTTTTAAATTTTATAGTTACATTATAGATATGCACATGATGTAATTACCTTGTATTTATTTCATCCACGTCAATGGTTTAGAATAATATATACTTGGGATTTAGACATAACTACATGTAATATCCTTAATGCAATTCCCAGATCTATTTTTTTCCTTTTGAAAGATGTGCAAAACAACTTTTTAAGTCCCCTGTTTCTTTCCTTTTGAAAGATGTGTAGTAAAAAATCAATATTGTTTGCCTACATTTCTTTTGCAAAAAGAGTTCAACATTATCTTAAAACCATGGCTTATTTATAGTTGAACTACACTTGTAGAAAAACTCAATTTTTGGTTGATCAAATAAATTCAATATCCTTTGCCTACATTTCTTTTGCAAAAAGAGTTCAACATTAATTTTAAAACCATGGCTTAATTGTAGTTGAAATACACTTGTAGACAAACTGAATTTTTGGTTGATCAAATATTCCTGGTTGGTCAAATATTCCTTCTATAATATTTTAATTAAGCATTTTATGTTCATTGAAGGGTTACTCAACTAGTCCCTATATAAATTTATCGTCATCTAAAATGGTATATCTTTGCGGAAAGAATGAGGAAGTTTCAACCACCCCTTGTTTCTTTGAGTATTGTCTTGAACTCTTCACTAATTTATTACCAACCAGAAACTAAATTTTCTAGATTCAAAAAGAATGGGGAAGGTTCAACCACCCCTTATTTATTTGAGTATTGTCTTGAACTCTTCACTAATTGCTTACCAACCACGAACTAAATTTTCTAGATTTAAAAATATGCTAGATACATGATCTTACTTATGTTAAGATCATGATGCAGGAATTTTTGAAAGATCATTGGATTATATGAGGACATCTATCCCACAACTGAAAAGGGAAAGATTTATCTTCTTGGAAGAATGGCGTAATATGGAGATTTTTGTTTTATGCATACAACAAAGTGAATTTCTTCTTGGGGTATTGTCAATATTTTAACTTGTTGCTTACTAACCACTAACCAACATTCCTAGATTTAAAAATATGTTGTACATGATCTTATGTTTAGATCATGGTGCAGGAAATTGATTATATGAGAACATCTATCCCAAAACAGAAAGAGGAAAGATTTATCTTCTTGGAAGAATCCAACTTAATATGTCTGAATTTGTGAACTTTCACAAAGAATGAAGTGAACTACTTCTTGGGGTATTGTCAAACACTTAGGTAATTCTATACCAAATAGAAACCAACATTTATAGATTTAAAAATATGTTAGGTACATGATATTTTTTATATTTAGATCATGATGCAGGCATTTTTGAAAGATCATTTGATTATAATATGAAAACATCTAAACCACAATAGAAAATTAAATATTTATGCTCTTGGAAGAATGGCTTAATATGGATAGTAGAATCAAAAGGGAGAAATAATATTAGATCCATGGAACTCTAGTTGGGCATGTTATTCTTTATCATGGTTGGGTGTGTTATTCTTGATCATCACTTATTTAATATTTATATGTTTATTATTTTAGACAAATATATACTAATATGTATTATTGGTTTTTCTTCCTTGTTACAGTAATGTCTATGCATGGAGCATAAAAGAGAGCATGAATGCCTGAGGATGGACTTCAACACCTTTGGTATGCCAATTTTTCTTGAGATGGTTTATTTTATTTATCTAAATATTATTTTAAACAAGTGTACACTTTATGTTAAACAAGTATATATTTTGTTTAAATTAAGTATTGGCCATGATTATAAACTAGGCTTGTGATATTTGTGTTGGATAGTCTTATCAGTAATTTGCAATTCTTGTCCTTTGTAGGGGGATGTTGATAGTGCAATTCATAATCTCTGGTAGAAGAAAGTAGAACTTGGTTGGTAATTTTTGCAAGATGGCGAAGATGTTGGATTTGAATCTAAAAAGAATGTGTAGACTTTATTTAATTTCTCTATGGAAATATACATTTATGGAGACAATTGGGGTTCTATTTAATAGTTAAATATGATTTCCTAGGACTTCAATTTTGCTCAACTCAAATTTTTTATTTAACATAGTTGAACTTACCTCATTCTCAATCATGTCTTTTATTGGTTGGTACAATAATGAAAAGTCATCTTATTGTCTATATATAATATTATCTCCTAATCACTTCCCTAACTCTTAAACTCTATTATTATTAATTTTATTATTAGTTGAAGTTGAATTTGCTATGGGAGTACTTTATGTGTTGCTACCATTTATTCATATATTTCATGTTTATTTGTATTCGGTTTAACACTCTCAAAATACTCATTTTACTAGTTGTTTGCAATGAATTTCAATCATTATTTGAATAATTATTTAGAATGGAAAGTTATATATGATATTAGTTGTGGGAGATTAAATAAGTCATGTAAGAATATATAATATAGTCACTTGTATAGTCTTAGCGAATTTGAATAGCAAGAAGTTACTCTAGATCTTGTTACATGCCATATTTTTCCACAATGCTTTGTTATCTTCCAAAGTGATTTCCAATTTTCCGCCACTCTTTGATTTCATCAGGATATGGATTTTTCTTTCGAATATGTGGGATATTTGAAGTTATTGATTGATAAAGGAGTATATCGGTGGCCACCCACATTTTCCAACTAGCTCAAAACAAGTTTTTGGCAACTTACTATTTTTAGCAGTTTTTCGGTTCCTAAACTTCCGAGGCCTTTTTGAGGGCCTAAATGATGATTTTTCATGATTAGGCACCTCAATTATACCTAAAGGATTTGATTGAGCCTATTAAATAAATCTCCTTGTCAATACCTTTCCAACGAGCTATCGTGCACACTAAATGGAGATCATATGAAAACGTTACGACCCCGGAAAGTTGATATACTAACTTACCCCAACGGGGCCCACATGAATTTTGGCGCTTCATCTCCTAGGGTTAGGTTTTTGGATGTCTAGGGTTTTTTCATTCATGTTTATTGTAAAAATGCCTTCAGAGCCTCATTGTACTCATCTTTTTGCGAATGAGCATACCCGTCACATCTCTTCTCAAAGATAAGCTGCCACCATTCTAGCAAGCTTGTTTTCAGTATGCATTTTACAGTTTTCAACATATTTATTATTTAATAGAAGTCAAGTTTGATTGTATCTCTATTATTTTTCACTGTGTCTCTGTGTTAATATTATCAATACATGGTTTCATTTCATTATTCTCATAAATTTAGATCAGCGGTATCAGAGTGGTCTGCTCCTTGTCATTTTTTTTTATGCATGTCCTCGACGCGGTCAGGGTATAGAAAGTTGGGTCTTGATATTGTTTATCTTGAGGACAAATTCTCTTGCATGCCTAAGAAACCGTCCATGGTGGGTGAAAACAAAGATGAATGGACAGGAGATCCTTTCAAAATGTTGCTCGAGGAAGCCCTTGAGAGACAAAGGAATGAGATGATGGACAACTTTGCACAAATCCTTTGATGGCTATCGACAAGCGATGCATCCACCTCAAGTAGAGGTGTTGCCCCCTTCAAGTTATATATCAATTTTTATATTCCTATATTTTAAGGTCAAATAGATGCATATGTCGTAGATAAATGGTTAAACTTTCTATAAGGGTAATTTTCTATCCACAACTTTTTCAATAGAGAAAAGATTACATTTGCGCTCCTCAAGGTCATCCCCCATGTCAAAGATTGGTGGGATACTTCCTATGAGAAAAATGAAATAGAGGGATCCACATTATTTGCAGTTGCACCCACTTGGGGTTCTTTCAGGGATGTTATTAAGGAACAATACTACCCTGTTGGAATTTATGATGACTTGTATACAAGATGGACCACACTGCGACAGGAAAGAGATCAAACAGTGTCATAGTTCAATAATGGATTCCATAACTTGCACACCAAATTGGGTATCAAATATTATAAGAGACATTTGGTTCTCAAGTACCATGATGGTTTGCATAGATACATCCAGATAGAAATGGATTTGTTGGACATCTCATCCTTGGGTGCAACCTATCGATGTGCTATCAAAATCGAGCAGAAGCTAAAAAAAAAAGACACAGTAGTTTGGGTCTGGGAAAACCTCACAGCAGAAGCATGGAAAGGGAAGCCCCAACCCACATAACAAAATACATAGAAAATATGGGCAACCTCAGGACAACCTGTCGAAGCTGCAAGCAAAGAAGGACAATGGGAATACAAAGAAAGATATTGGGAAGTGGTGCGACTTCCATAAGAGCCCTTGGCATAACATTATTGATTGTCACTCAAATAAATCATTGGTGGCTGAGGTAAAAGCCTTTTCATTAGATGAAGGTTACTACTTTGAGTTAGAACCAAAAAAGGGGAGACAGATCATTGACATGGAACCCAGTGCCACCATTTCTACCACCAAGATCCAACCTGGTGAACTTGATGAGCCAGAGGAAGGAAAGTGCCTCTTTCATTCATAGATGTGAGTAAAAGGCACTCTTTTTCACTTCATCATTGATAGCGGTATCCATAAAAACCTCATCTCAGCAGAGTTTGTCAAGCAACTAGCCTTGTTGATAATGCCTCACTTGCAACCCTACACCATCGGACGGCTTCATCAAGGAAGATATATTCACGTTAGCCAATAGTGTCGCCTGTCGTACGACATCAAGCCATTCAAAGATGAGGTATTGTGTGATGTTTCTCCACTTGAAGTTTCTGATGTTCTTTTGGGACTACCTTAATTATGGAAACAACATGTTGTATATGAGTCTAGGCCTTGCAGTGTTATTATTAATTTGAACAAGAAATTTTACAGGATACCCGAGGTAGTCCCACCTAGTGCTATTTTCTTGATCTCTACCAAGAAATTTAGGAAGGTCATTTCTCATACCGAGAATTTTGTCTTCTTTGTGATCCGCTCTCATAGTGAGTGAAAGTTTGTAGCCACATCCATGGCCTCCGTGGATGACCTCTCCACACAATAGAAGCAAGTCGATAAGGTCATGGAAGAATACAAAGACATATTCTCATGACCTATTGGGGTACCTCTGCACTGTCAGGTCAAGCATCCCATCGATATGACCCTCGATGCACCGCTACCCAATGGACTAGTCTACCACTACTCTTTGCTAGAAAATGAGGAGATCAAGCGTAAGATCCAATAAATTCTCCATAAGGGGCACATATGACCCAACTCATCACCTTGTGGAAGACCAATTATGTTGGTGCAGAATAAAGATGGGACTTGGTGACTCTGCATTGATTACCAAACCCTAAATAAAATCACAGTCAGGAACCAGTACCCAATTCCCCGAATCGACGATCTCCTTGATCAGGTCAAGGGGGCCAAATACTTCAATAATATTGATCTAAAGTATGTCTACCATTAGGTCCCAATAGAATCGATTGATTTATGGAAATATGCCTTCAAGTCAAAAGAAGGTCTTTTTGAATGGTTGGTCATGCCCTTTGGTTTGAAAAATTCCCCAACAACTTTCATGAGGATGATGGATGATATCATGAATCTTTTCACTAATTATTTTTTGGTGGTGTATCTGGATGACATCCTCATCTACAACAATACTTGGGCAGAACACTTGAAGCATATTCAATGGGTTCTACACACTCTACGGTAGCACAAGCTATATGCCAACTTGGAAAAATTCTCCTTCGGCATGGACAGGATCCAATACCTAGGCTACATTGTTGATGTGCATGGTGTGCATTTTGATCCAGCTAAGATCCAAGTCATCCGTGACTGGCCAACCCCAACCACGCTCACTCAGATTGAAAGCTTCTTAGGCCTTTCCAATTTCTATCAAAGGTTCATGTTGTGATTCAACCATATTGCATGGGCCCTCAGCCAAATAACCAGAGGTGGTAGTAAGGAAAAATTTGTGTGGGGCATGTCCCAACAAAAATTCTTTGATGATCTGAAGAAAGGCTTATCCTTCACCCCAGTGATTTCATTACCTGACCTACAACAACCCTTTGAGATCGAGATAGATGCTTCATACTATGTTGTGGGTGCAATCATCACTCATCATGGCCACCCCGTGGCCTATCATAGTGAAACATTATCAGATGTAATCTGTAAGTACCCTACTTACGACAAAGAAATGTAATCCATTTTGAAAGCCTACCACTAGTGGAGGAATTACATTCTTAGGAATGAGACAGTCATACACACTGATCAAAATTCATTGAAGTTCATGTAGACACAAGGAAAATTGTAGAATGGCCGCCATTAGAAGTTGTCCACATATTTGCAGTAGTTCCACCTCAACATCAACTATAAAATATGAAGTACCAACCAATTCGTTGATTGCCTCAACCGACCTCCGCTCGTGGCACTCACCACAGTGCTCGGTTCTTGTGACTATGAGACCTTTGGATGGCCCCACCTCTATGAAACAGATCTTGACTTCTCCAACACCTACCAGATGTTGGGTGAAAACATAGTTGTCACTAATTTCCATCTTCAGGATGGGTTGTTGTGCCATCTGTCCCATCTATTTATTCCATCAAGTGAGTGAGCGAAGCATATTTTGGAATCCCACTATAGTCGGATGGTAGGAAACTTTGGCATGGAAAAAACAGTGGTAGTGTTGCAGTGAAATTTCTACTGGTTGAAACTTCGACGGGATGTCAGAAGTATATATGGTCTTGCACTGCCTGCACTATTTCCAAACCATTCATTAAGAAAAAAGGACTATACACTACTCTGCCTACTCCTGACATGCCCTGGGAATCCATCTCAATGGACTACATGTCAGAACTTATTTTCACCAAGAGGGGAAATGACTATGTCTTTTTGGTTGTTGATCACTTTTCCAAGATGGCGATTCTAGCCATCTGAAAGAAGGGCATCACAGTGGAGGCCACTGTCAAACTCTTCTTTGAAGGAGTGTGGGTACACTTTGGGATCCCACAAACCTTTATCTCATATCGGGAAATTCGGTTCCTCATCACATTCTGGTCGATCCTCTGGTCATTATTGGACACCAAGCTCACCAATTCCACTTCCTTCCACCCCCATATGGATGTCCAAACCGAGGTCATCAACAGGATGATCGTGCACATCATACACATGTACAATTCCAAGCACCCCTGCACTTGGGATGAGAGTCTTCCCTATGTTCAACACAACTACAACATATCCATACATAGCTCAACCGATCACAGCCCCTTTCAGGTGGGGTTGGGACTTCAACCATTGGGTCCCATGGATGTTGCACTACCCCTTGCAACCACCCAAGAAGACTTGTTGCATGCTCCAACTGGAGCTGACAAAGCCACTTGATTCATTGAGCGGATCTAGCACATCCACCAACAGGTTCAAAATATTTTATAGAAGTCCAATTCCAAGTACAAGCAGCACCATGATCAACATCGGGTGCCACACCAGTTTTGGGTGGGAGACAAAGTTTGGTTGCACATGCAGAAGGAATGCCTTACAGGGCCTCATCAGAAGTTTCGTCCACTCCATTATGTACCCTACACCATCACCAAGGATGTGGGTGAAAATTGTTTTGATCTAAACCTTCTCTCATTCGTTGTCTTTCACCCATTATTCAATGTTGACCTCCTTCGGCCTTATTTTTCACCATTCTTGGACACCTCGGAGATAGAAAAATAGGTGACACCAAGAAAGCTCAACCCTAACTCCATGGAATAGGAATCCACTGATCATATCATGGACACATAGGTAAAGGGAATTCACCAACAAAGGATCCAACTTTATCGGGTTGTCAAAGTAGTGCAGCTCCTGCACCATGGCAAGTGGCTGACCTGGGGCCAAATTCAGCAGAAATTTCCTCGTCTGATGGGGGCACTCAACGCAATGGAAACCATTTCTTCCTAAGGGGGGAGGATATCGGTGGCCACCCACCTTGTCCAACTGGCTCAAAACAATGTTTTGGCAACTTACTAATTTTTAGCAGTTTTTCAGTTCCTAAACTTTTGGGGCCATTTTGAGGGCCTAAACAGTGCTTTTTTGTGATCAGGCACCTAAATTATAGCCAAAGGCTCTAATTGATCTAGCTAAATGAATCTCCTCGTAAATACCATTCCAACGAGCTATCATGCACCCTAAACATATATTGTATGCAAAAGTTACGACCCCGGGAAGTTCATGTACTAATTTACCCCAACGGGGCCCACATGACTTTTGGCGCTTCATCTCCTAGGGTTAGGTTTTTGGTTGTCTAGGTTTTTTGCATTCATGTTTATTGTAAAATTCCTTCAGATCCTCATTGTACTCATATTCTTGCGAATGAGCGTAGTCGTCACATCTCTTCTCAGAGATAAGCTACCACCATTCTAGCAAACTTGCTTTTAGTCTGCATTTTACAGTTTTCAACATATTTCTTATTTAATAGAAGTCAAGTTTTATTGTATCTATGTTATTTTTCATTGTGTATCTGTGTTAATATTATAAATCTGTGGTTTCATTTCCCTCCGCTCATAAAGTTGGATCAGTGATCTTCATTTAGGTTATCATTTGGAGTTATATGATAATATTTTTCTTATTTTTAAGCCTATAACATTTCTCTTTATTCTTAGTCCATTTTAATATTTTGAATAGTTTTCTTTTAGTATTACATTTTAATTAGAAGTAATTATTATATAATATAGTATAATTTCATAATGTTTACAATCTTATTTAAAATATGTTGTAATGAATTGTCTAATAAAATATTTGTAATATTTAAAATTAGATATTAATTTATTTAAAATTTATATATAAAAATTATAAAAATCATGTTTTAACTATAAATGGGTTTTCTAAATTATTATTAACTTAACCTTAATAAAAATATAATGACAAAAATATTGAATGTCAAAGGCATTCTCAATTAACTACTCTTTTAATATTTTAATATTTGAAGTTGAGAGAAATTAGTGATAAAACTTTTCCTAATCTCTGATTGAAATGTTCATCTTACATTATCTAAAATATAATATTATGCACTTCATGTTGATATTACATTTAAAATTGGTTTGAGAGTTTATATTGATTCCTTAGAAAGGTTTTTGAATTTTACATTATTTGAAATTGACAATCAGATTTATGTTGATATCTCGTAAAGGTTGTCAAATTTCAAGTTGCTTATTAATGTTTTAAATAATGTAAAATTATAATATCTTATATTACATGGATTGTTCTTTGACCATACTAAATCCTCATCCTCTCTGAGTCGAACACAACAAAATTTTAATCTGTCCATGTAAGCCTCTCACATCCCCTTCCCATTATCCAACCCTAAAAATATTGTCTTTTCCCTTTCTTGTTGCCAAAAATTTTTCTTTAGGAGAGACATCTTGAGAAACGTTGAAAACATATTTCCCTTACATGGTTTGTATAGGTTTCTCAGAAATCTTATAACCCTATCCTCTACCAAACCAAGGGCCAAAACCAATCCGAACATTTTCCCCAATTCCAACCTTCCAAACCAGCCCTAATCCGAACCTTTTCCCCATCTTCAACAAAGTGATTTATGAGTAAAAAGTCAATGAATATTTTAAATCTCAAATCATGTTTTGGTGTCTAAAATCAAATGAGAATTAGTTAAGTATTGGCCATGATTATAAACAATACTATGAATTTGATCTAGGAGTATATGGCTCAACACCTAATTATTTAAGTATTGACCATCATTATAAGTAAATGGCTCAACCATTACCTATGGTCATGGGTTTGACAAAGACTAATTTATTAATTATTTAAGTATTGGTCATCATTATAAACATTAGTGTGAACTTCATCTAGGAGTATATGGCTCAACACCTAATTATTTAATTATTGGCCATCATTATAAGTAAATGGCTCAACCATTACCTATGGTCATGGGTTTGACAAAGAGTAATTTATTAATTAGTTAAGTATTGGCCATGATTATAAACATTAGTGTGAATTTGATCTAGGAGTATATGTCTCAACACCTAATTATTTAATTATTTTCCATAATTATAAGTAAATGGATCAACCATTACCTATGTTCATGGGTTTGACAAAGAGTAATTTATTAATTACTTAATTATTGGCCATGATTATAAACGTTAGTGTGAATTTGATCTAGGAGTATATGACTCAACACCTAATTATTTAAGTATTGGCCATCATTACAAGTAAATGGCTCAACCATTACCTATGGTCATGGGTTTGACGAAGAGTAATTTATTATATAGTAAAGGTGAAATACACAGACATAAGGATCGAATCTTTTACAACATCACATGAAACCTAAATCAAAGAGTTTATCTAAATTCTTATAGTTTTACATGTGAATATATATGATATGACATATCTTAGCTCATAGCATGTTTTGGTGTTTAAAATCTAATGATAATTATTTTTAAGTAGGTTTAGTGCTATTAATGATTACATCTCCAACAAAGTGATTTATGGGTTTAAGAAGTCAATGAATATATTAAATCTCAAAGCATGTTTTGGTGTCTACCATTTTAATGTGATAGATTCTTATGGGTTTTCTTAGAAAATAAATTATGTTTATAGTATGACATTATAACCATTATTGAGCTTCTTGAGCTTCCTTAATTGATCTAGAGGACATATGGGGACCTGAATATTTAATAATTGATTTCACCAATTGAGATCTAGTGTTATGTGCAAAAATCTAAATAAAGCTCAGTAAGTTACAATTCATCAAAATAACTTTCTTTGAATTGACCAAAAAAATAAACCAAACAAGATGATTCTTTAATCTTACATATTCATATATATGTGTACTTGATGCAAAATAAAAAATTCTAGAATGTCACTTGCTTAAAAAAAATTGTAATAGTATGCCATCAAAATTATTTGTTCATGATCAACTTTTGACATTTTCCATTTTCTAACTTTTGATCTTTTCCTTGATTGAACCTCTATTAAATTTATGCACACTTCACATACCAAATGACTATATTGACAACTTATGACATCCGACTAATAGTCTTGAAAGTGAACATGACTATCGGTTTGATGGGTTTCTTGAAAAAAATAGCCTTTTAATACGTTCAATCCTCTTTCATATATAAAACCGTTATCATCACAATATTCTAATAATTTCATCTTTCCTTTTTTGCATCACATCAAACAATATTTAACATTTTCATCATTGTCTACAGGGGAAACCACAAAAAAGACATCTCCTACAAATAACTCATCATGTTTTGATAAGAAGTTCTCGTTAGATCAACACACATGCACACAATTGTACTATATATAAATTTTATATATATCTAGTACATGTAAATATACATTGTTTAAGCATAACAAATATGTTTGAACAATTGAAACATAAATTACCTTCTCTAACAAGATCAGAAACTCTATCTCCATCAATTGACACTATGGTTTCATTTGATTCAATATCCTCAAATCTTGCAAGTGGAATTTTCCCCTTTGTATTGATTTTGGTGTGTCTCCAAGCTTTAACATATTTCTCAGTTTCATTTTCACAAATTTCTGTGGATTTTGTATCCTCTATGCAAACTGAACAAAAAGAAGATTCATTTCTTCCATCAAATGCAAACACATTTTGGAAAGGTTTTGTTTTAATTGAATGTAATTTTCAAGTCCCATGTATTGTACTGGCCTCATATGGGATTGATCTATCTACATATTGGATGCCAATATGCCAAAAAAACTTGCACATGGTTCAAGAATAATTTATTTAAATATAAATATGAAATGTCAATAATATACATGTTAAAGAAAATAACTTATTAACTTTCTCTATTGAACATGATTGAAAATCATATTTTTGAATGCGAATAAAAATATCATGTGTGTACAACATATATATACAGACACTTGTGCACATCCTTTAATTGATTATTTTCATGGCTTGGTGCCTGTTTTCACCATTCAACAACTTGATAAGAAGAATCACATCGATCAAAATGAGGGTTCATCTGATACCTTTGAAGTGCTCGTTTTACACATGCCCCTACACCATCATGCTCTCCTTTTCCATGACCAATCTTAAGGAAATTCCAACAATGTGTAATGTTTGATTTCTTGTGAAGAAGACACAACCAATAGAATGATCGTAAATATTTGAATTGAACTGAACATCCATATGACCATATCCAATGTTGATCGAATCCGATCCCACGGTTTTTCAACGAATCATAAAATTTATCAAAGCAATGTTGTACATAATGTGTATCGTGTTTCTGATCATCACTTATATAAAAGTGATATTCTTTAATAACATGCCAATTTTCATTGGTGTTTTCTATGTTATCAACACTTTGTTGAGCATGTCTATATAGAACATGGACAAATATAGAGACTTGATCAAAATGATAATATTCACTTTGTATTTCTTTTTGTGCAGTGAATGTGTAATTCTATGCAAAATCAATTATAGACAAAATCGTCCCCGATGGAAACACTTCATGGGATTGTTTTAATTGTAGGTCTTTACATCGATATCTATGTGAATGCTTGGTGTATTTATAAATTTCTTTCTCAAACTTCTTCAAAAAATATATCACACAGATTTTATCCACATTCAAATCAATCCTTTTGGAAACAACATCTGAAGAACTTGTAGTAGTGCTACTGATATATTCATGTCTCTTCCAATTGATTGTTATATTGGACAAATATTGATCATTCCAATCAATAGGATACTTGGAGTGAAATAGAATTATATTTCCGCAGCGATACCATTTTTTTCCACCAACACATTTTTTTGGTAAAATAATTTATCACCTTTTCTTTCACATAGATTTTGGGATATAAACCATGGATTGTGGGAGGAGGTGAACTTGCCCAGAAAGTTTTACCAAAATCAAGAAAAGTGTTGTAATATAACTCAAATTCCACATGATAATGACAATAACAAGTGTCACGAACAATGATTGGTCTAACAAACCATGGTTTTTTTTGCATAAATGTATTGATGGACATTTTAACTTCCTTGTGTTTTTCTTTGAAATTATTGAAAAATTTTGTTTGTGTCATTGGAAATATATGTTTTGCATGTTCTTCATATTCACCTCGTTCTATTCTTATAATATGGTCAGGGTTTTTCTCCCCAAATTTGTAAGTATCAACATTTTTTAACATTTCATCATCAATGTTGATATCTCCTTCATATTTCAATTTAACTTATATTAAAAACCTAAACTAAATCATAAATTAACTAAAATCTACACGTGTTCATCTTGTATTATCTAAATTTATGTACATACATGTAGGCGATTCGTCTTATGCTTCAATTTCATTTTCAATGACTTCATCGATGTTATGAGGAAAATCTATCTTTGTTTTTTTTTTAATATTAAATTCAAATTACAATCAATTATGTTACAAAATAATTTAAATTTGAATTCTAAACTTAATCTAGACAATATGTATGCATACCTAGTTAGACTTCTTCTTGTTGAGAATTGGGTGCAAATATCTATTTACATCGTCATTATTTCTTCCTTTAATATTTTCACATTCTCGTTTCTTTCTCCAATAACACTCTTTCGCTTGTTCGTTATGGAAAGTTTCATCTCGAGTGAGATCATATTTTTTCTTGCAAAAAAATTTGTTGAACATGATTATTCAATCTATAAAGGTTCTTAAAAAATTCAACATTTCATAACACGAAATAAAATTTCAAACCTCAAATATTATAGTTCAAAAACACTTTTTTTAAAAGATATAAAAAAAATGGATTTTATAACCATATTGTAAAAGATTTGGAAGAAAATTGTTCAATAAACCAAAATGCTTTTAAAATAAATTTTGTATAAAAATCATATTTTAAAGAAAATTAAAAAAAACCTTTGATCTTCAAAAAATTTAGTTTCAAAAAAAATTCATTGTGATCAAAATTATTCAAAAATAATATCAAGAATTTGATAGGAATTGTTTAAAAAAACTAACTTTCAAAAAAATTCTCTTTGATATAGTAAGGAATTGCTTATGAAAGTGTTCACCTTGAAAATAATGTTCAAGAAATCCTCCACCTTGAAAATAATGTTCAAGAAAGTATTCAATATGTAAATTGTTGCTCCAATAAAAACAATAAAAATCTTGTTTCAAACAGTGAAAAACTTTCTCCAAACTTCTCTTTAGTGGCTCCACATAAGCGAAAATATGAACTGAGAGAATGAAAATTGTGCAAAAGAAGTTCGGTCGAAAACATATTTATATGATTTCGCGCCAAATGATATGCCAAACTATGTGTCTCGTTGTTTCATTCTCTTTAGTGGATCCACATAAGATAAAATATGGAGTGAGGTTGTACAAAAGAAGTTTGGTCGAAAACATATTTATATGATTTCACACCAAACAATGTGTCCCTTCGTTTTTTTCCGGTCGACGGAATTTTGACACCACCTTTTTGGCCAAAAAGATTACTTTTTGGTCGAAATAAATTCTGTTTATTTCTAACATCTTCTGTTAAAAAACATCTTTCGATCAAAAACTAATTTCTTCGACCAGAAATTAGTTTACAGAAATCTCCCAATTCTCTCCAGCTTGTTTCAACTTTGGAGGTAGTAGACTCCTGTAAATACGCAGAATTTAGTTTCGAAACTGATACCAACATATTTATAAATGAATCTACTTTCATTTGATATTTTTCATATTCATTTTCATTATTTTCAACTAATTTTAATTAATTTTTCAAAAAAGTCACAACATAATATTTTTTGGTGACATTATGATTCAGTAAAGTAAAAAATCCATATCTATAAAAATACATAGTGGAAAGTTATGGAAAATTTATATTAATAATTTTTAGACTGTCCTCTTCAAAAGGGTATTTTTAGATTTTACTTTTAAGTAAAAATTTAGAAAATTACATGACAGGTAAAAAAATGTGTTTAAAACATGCAACCTTTTCAGATTGTTTAACTTCAAAAAATTGTCGAAATTATAATATTCATCCGTTAGATTCAAAACTATAGTCAGCATAAAATAGAGTTTCTATAGATCGTTGCAACATATTTCGTTTGTCAAAAATAAAATTTTAATAATGGATACATTGTTGTGGAAAACCATAACTCATTATCATTCCCTTCATTTTTAAGGAACATACTGTCAAACAATTGCTAAGTTGACATATCGTATCTCAATAAACAAATTTTGAAAAACAGTCAATAGAAAGATAACAAAATTCTTGACAAGTTTTGTTTTTATTGTAAAGTGATATTCTAAATAAATAAATAAATACTTTTCTTTACCGGAAGAATTTGTGAAAATATAAATGTTTTTCTCAAAAAACAAGAAAAATAGACCCCCACATTCATGATTTTACTTATGTTTTTAAATAATTTTTATAATTTATTATTTAGTAATATAAAAATAATAAATATTAATTAATTAAATAAATAAATATGTTTAAAGTATTTTAATTATGAATAATTTTATTAAATATATAGATATTTTTATTATTGAATAATATAAAAATAATAAAAAATCAGTCAAATCAAGTAATGAATATATTTCCCAAAGGGGTTGGATCCAATGGTCGAAAGCGAGGATTTTTTCACCATTGGGCAAGGTTAAATTCCCATGAGGGCTTAACATGGATCCATGGGGGCACCTTGAGGTATTGGTCGAATGTGTGGTTGCACCCAGAGATATTATATTAAATAATATTGTGACTCGTGCACACATAAGTGGATCAAAGCCCACCTCCCCCCCCCCTTGTCCTCCAAAATTTTATTTTTCCCCGAGCTCTAGAGTAGTCGGTGAGGGAGGGCATTTTTAAGACACTCCATAAGTGAAAGTCATTGGTTTGAATTCCCTGGGGACACCTCAAATCCAGCCATGTTAAGGGTTGGTGCAGTCTAGATCGGGTGTGATCCTCAGGTGACTTTGACAACTTAGATTCCCTTGGGTCATGGAATCTCAACCACAGGTCACTCCCTCGCCAGTCACATGATTCAAGATTACCAATAAAAAAAAAGTAATGAATATATTTAAAATATTCAAATTATTTAAAAGCAATAATAAAAATAAAAATATTAATAGAATTTAAGGTTATCATCCGAGTACACATTAAATCGACATATGAACCCCATCCACTTAGCCACTTGTAACAAACATAAATATGTAATAGAAATAATATTATTAATAATTAAAAAATAAGGGTCATAATGATTCAAACTTGTGATTAGTCAATGTGTATAAGTATATCATCATGAGGGATTGTAAGCATCATTTAATCATTTATTTAATATATATTTTGCAAGAAAAAAAATTGTGTTTTCTATTCAAGTAAAATTGAAAATACGTTTTTTTAGGTGATTAATACAACATTGATTTAATCCATCAAGGATACTCTAGCATAATTCGTAACATAATCCCCAAATGTATTACAAATATTGATAATACACAAAAACCTATCCAAAAACTTTCTTTAAGAAAAAATAAATAACATCATTTAAAGTTGTCCAAGTCTAAAAGTGTGTCAAAAATAAGGAGTCACCCATTTTCCAATTATATTACATCCAAAATAGCATATTGCTAATAAAAAACTATTATGAAGAACGTCATAATGAAATTGCATATAAGAATTTTTTATTTTGAAGTAAATTAGAAATTTAGATAATTTTGTGTCACAACTCCATTTTTGTGCTCTTTAATAATCATAAGACCTTTTGAGAGTTATTAACCTTCCTTCAACAACTTGTCTACTTCTTCGTTCAATTCCTTGTATACATGTTTAAAATAAATATTGTCGAATGAATCATAAACCTATCTAAGCAATTATCCTACAAGCCTAAGCTAAATGTTTTGAGCATTTTCACAACCAAACATCTAATTAGTAACAAGGGACGAATCCTCAAAAACTTGTAGTTGTCTCAATTTTTTTATCCAAAGCACATTTCACAAGAATCTTTAGAGCATGTAATTTTGCATGATTATTTGAACCAACCCCAAAACCTACCTAGAATCTTATGAAGTGAGAATTAGAGAAGTCTAGGATCCCCCTACACTACTACAACATGGATTATCTTAAGTTGCCCCATCAAAGAAACCCTGGGGAACTAATTTTCCAATGTGTAAATCTTCCACTTGACATGGTATAGAATGCTTTACAACAAACCTGATACTGGAACATAGAGCCCAACTTGTGAAATTATTTAAAAAGGAGGAAACAATTTTTCCTCAAATAAGAAAAAATTTCTAGCTAGCTATATGCCCTAACAAATGAGGCAAAAAAGAGATTTTATCTATTTCAAACTAGGATTACTAAACCACAATATCAAACAACTTGTAATGGATTCTTCCTTCTGAAAATGTGTTATTCCTATTAGATTCTTCATTTCTTTCCATACATGTTTAGTAAAAGGACACATAGAAAGCAAATATGTGATTTATTTATCCTTTGATCTTCATATATAACATATTCCAAGACCCTAGACCTAGTTTCATTTTTCATTACTTCCTAAGTTAGTGCCTTATTCTTCATGACAAGCCATAATGTTTTTTTTTTTCTTTCAAGCCCTCAATCTCTAGATCAACTCCCACCACCATAAGATCTTATGTGCATCAAAGGATGACAATAACATATAAAATAATGAGTAGAATATACCCCTCCATATTTATTCAAATCCCATTCTAATGTATCATCTTCATCCCTTAATCTAATGTGACCCTTTCCTAACTTTTCTAGATAAGAGTTCCATAATGTTGCCTCATAATCTACAAAATCAATATCTTGGGCCTATTTATGTCCCCAAGAACATAGATTAGTTATACTTTGGAATCTGAAATGATTCAATGTAACAACACCTTTGTCTTGTAGGGCACTTCTCATGTCAACTGGAAAAAGTAATCTCTCTCCACAACCTAATAAAGCACCATCCCCAAATCTAACTATTCCCCATTCCCAACCCTCCAAGCTAAGTGCTAACCAATAATTGCAAATGATTTTACAATGTCTTTAAATTGGTTAGAGGAATTCTTCATAGACTTTCTAGGATTTCATATCTAGTCCAGATAAGAGAATGCCATGTCGGAATGATGATTCAGATGCCACATCATATGACATGTTAGTGATTGATGATGTAAGTGTCACGTCAACTAAGTGACAGGGGGAGGCCTATGATTGGGTACATGTCAACAAAGGGTGTTGTAGTTCCATGTCATCTTGTTGAGTTAGCATGCCATGTTAGGAGACATCATAGAGGGTGGGCGAATCAAATATTTCCATGTGCTAGTCAGGTACAAGTGGGACCCATAGTTATTAATGGTAAAGGTAAAGTTCGAGAGGGATCAACCAAAGGCCAAGGATGAATCTTGAATGTCCATTAGGTGTTTATTTTTATCTTGATCGTCCATTAGAGATCAGTGGTCGAGAGGGCCTGTTTGGAAGCCATTGGGGGGGAATCCTGTTGGAATAAGTTCCATAATACTATGATATTCAGACTTCGGGTAAATCTCTATGTTTGGAAAGAAAACATTTCGAAGGGATTTCCTCGATGGGGCATTCCCAATAGTATCACAACCCTTATGTTTTATCAAGTTATAGAATGGAAGATTTGAGGACCCGATAGCTCGCAGGAGTAGTGTTGTGGACTTCGGGTTTTGGAAGGATTGGGAGCATGTTAAATTGTCATCTAGATGGAAAATCCCAAACATGAAGGTCTGATAGTGTTGCGGGATGCATACTGCAGGAGAATTTTTTTGTATGTAAAATTGCCAATTTGATGGGAAATTTCTGATAGTGTGAGCCAGATAGCTTCGTGGGCTACGATATTTGGGAAACAATTGTGTGTATGTAAAGTGATACCGCAATGGGAAAAGCTCGATAGTATTGCAGGTTATAGGCTTCGAAAAAACATTGAAAATGTGTCAACTTTGACATTATGATAGGTGAAGTCCAATGGATGGAGTCCAATAGTGTGCAGACATGGGACTTCAGGGAAATCAATAAGCATTGCAATTTATTCATTCCAATGGGAATTCCTCGATAAAGAGATCTTGATAGTGTTGTAAGATTGAAATCTTGAAGGCTTGTGTCCGATGGTGTATAGCAGGTGCATGTCATCCAACAAGTGCCGAATAGGTCCACATGGATGCCAGTGAGATGGTGACATCAATTGTTGTGTATGAAGTAGGTACACATGGAGGCCACGTAGACCTAATGACATCATCACAAGGAAATTCCCAAGAACTTTAAAAGAGTATAACTTTCTACTCATAGCATAGAATTAATCAAAAGAAGAGTCATTGGAAATCTATTAAAGAATAGAATCATCCTTTGCATTCAGATTTATGATTGGATCATAAGAATTCTTAGGAAATTAGATGGAATATTATTTTTATACTTGAAGATCAGAAAAGCAGTTCTAATTCCGGAATTGTAAAAGAATTACTCCCATCTAATAGAATTTTCTCATGTACATTGCATAAGTAGGGGTGCAGATAGGATAGATCAGGTTCATTATGAGGACTATATATGTAGAATATGCATGGGAAATATATAGACATGAGTAAAGAGAAAGGGGTAGTTCTTCAAAATGTGCACTTTATTGCTTTAGGAAGATGCAAGAATGGGACATATAGACTCAGTGAGAAATATGGAATATTTCCAAAGGAATTTTAATTATATATATAAGATAGAGGTGCATATCAAATGTGGATGATGAGTAATAATATCATCTACAATGCATGATAATGCAGTAAGTACACATGGAGGTGTAAAGAATGGAACATGAAGGGTGGTTTAAATAGAAAGTAAAAATATTTGAAACTTGGATTAGGGATGAACATAGACGTTCAAAGAAAGAGTATTAAGTCAAGGGATATTAAAAACATGATCAAAGTCTGGGAATGAAGAATGTTAAGTTATGAATCCAAGTTAAACCATGTAATCTTGGGAATCCTAGAAGCTAGTATTCCGATAAAGAGGGACATGATACATATGTGAAAGTAAGGTGCATCGTCTCAGGGGATCATATTATGAAGAATTGGAGCAGTACATCCCCAGACTGTTATCGTAGTAATGCAGTGGAGGCATAGTACTTGTGTAAGCAATTCATAAGTGAATTAATGAGGGATTATACACTCTAAAGAGTGCCCCATAGATTCATAAGTCAATGCATTATATGCATAGTTGTTCTAAAAGGATGTAATTAGGATTCAATATGGGGTACTCCATAAATTGAAGTATATTTTATGACTGATTAAAGTCCATGAATAGCTTGAGCTAGTGGGAGAAGGTATCATAAGGTGGATGCGAATCTAGTTGGAGTATATTGCAATACTCAAGGAATTATGACAACAATGAAAGGGGATTGTTGATGCATATGGAGAATGTTGAGTGCATATTAAAGGTACTAAGCGCATTCCCAAATTAGAGTGGAATAAGTCAAGAAGAACATGAGCAGGGAAGTGGTCTTCAAAAGGGAAATTCCTAAGAATACACATAAAGAGTAAAATGGTTATATTCTTGACATTGTATGCAAAACAGATGGAACTAAAAAGAAACAATCTCAATTGGAAAGGAATTACTTGGGAAATGATACAATGCTAGAAGTTCCAATTGAGGGTACCATAAGCTATAAAATAAGATTGACTCCTCCAAGGAAATATCTATGAAGCTAGAAAGAAGACATTTAGGCAACATTATAGTATGTTGGAGTATTGACCAAGGGAGGAGAAGAGAATGGTGTAGGCACCAAAAGTTATGAAGAGTTCATAAAGGGTAAAGTTGAGTAAGTTTGATCCAAAAAAGTAGGTGGATGTTGAAGATTCAATGTTAGTAAGACATAATGTTTGAAAAATGTAAAATGACAAAGTGTGATTTGGCTAAAAAAAATTCATGGAAGCGAGAAAACATGTGTAATAATTACAGTAAGAGAACAAAGGTCTACAAGAATATAGTGAGATTTGGGAACCACCAAGGACATCAAAGAAAGATGAAAATGATAATAGAGGTCGATGCAAATTGTTGTAGCAAAAATAATGATATGGCCAGTTGGACAACCATATATAGCACAAGAAGCTATAATACATATGCACTCATGGGCATGTTGAGAATGAATTTTGGTGCATATGGATATGCAGTAGTGCATGTGGAAATGTTTTGGAATGAATATAACATATTGTAGACTAGGAAGAGTATGTTATTATATGTGAAATAATGATGTTATGATAATTGAATAAGAATAATGATGGATTATATATCCATGAAAAATGTTTATAGCATGGTTGAAAATGATGTGAATGATGTTGTTGTTGTATATGAAAGACATATGTGTGAAGACAAATGAGGATGGTAGAATGTCGATCCAAATTTTGGTGAAGGGAACTTGCAAGCTTCTACAAAATATTATGTGATCAAGAAGCATAATTTAATGTAATACCAACCATGCAGGTATGCACTTGGGGTTGTTTATGATGCATAAATGTTGAAGGGAATTGAGGTAAGAATTCACTCAACTAAAAATTCAATATCCGAATTGATATAGAGGAAGAATGCCTTGAGAATATAAATGTTGTTTAATGGTCATTTATGAGAAATTTAATTGCATGTTATGATATGTTGGTTATGAGAACATAATTGGGTCAAGATATGAGACATATTTCTGCTATAACAATGAATTCCAAGAGAGGTAGACATGTGTGAGGCCATGTCATGGTTGGATATGGAAGGGATATTGTTATATACAAGTGCTAAATGGTCTTCCCCTATATAATCGATGTTTGGAATGCAACCTGTTTGTCAAAATTGAATAGCACTAAGGAATTATATTCCTAATGTGATGTATGGGTTGAAGAGGAAGGTATCTAAATGATCGAACGAGTAATTGGGAAGAGTTTGGAAGATGTGCTGACACCTTGGCTACACCTTCCAACTCACCATGGTGGAATACATGACATGGATATGTGGTATTTCAAAGTCAATGCAAGGATGGATTCTATAGATGTGGTCATGGGTATTGACCAAGGATGATTTTAGGGGCGAAATTTCGCCCATGGGCGAAATTAAGGGGCATCTAATTTTTTATTGGACGAATTTTTTGTATTAGAGTGATTTTTTTAAACTTATTTTATTAGCCCGTAATTTATTTTAAGGTAAAAATCGTGTACAAGGTTAGCCCATGCTTTTAGGAGGGATAGAGGGAAACAAATTATATTTAGCCCCCGAAATTTGGGGGAAAAAACTTCCATTAGCCAAATTTCGCCCCCGATTTTGTGGTATGGGCAGTAAAATCGGGATTTATGGTTTAATTTCGCCCTTGATTTTGTGATATGGGCAGTAAAATCGGGATTTATGATTTAATTTCGCCCCCGATTTTGGTATGGGCAGTGGGCACTGGAGATTTTTGGCCCTCCCAC
>JASDQU010586923.1:30809-80242 GCA_032191745.1 Picea mariana | reverse complement strand
TCTTCTAACACATCACCTGTTACATTTGCTTCCTGATTTCTCTCCTGTTGTCCATCTCTTTGTTTATTTGGAGCTCTGCAGTCTTTATTCAGATGTCCTTTCTTTCCACAATTCCAGCACTCTATTTTCCAAGTCTGGATTTGGATCTGCCCTTCCTAGAATTCCCATGGTTCCTGAAACCCTTTCCTCTATCCTTTTGTCTTCCCCTGTTCTCCATGTTCAACGCATTTCCTGATGTCTCACCTGTGCTTTTCCGTCGCATTTCCTCACTAAGGATAACACCAACAACATCATCAAATTTTAAGGTATTTGAACCAGAGACAGAGTTACTTACAGCCATGACCAAGTTGTTCCAGCTTTTTGGCAATGAGCACAAGATTAGAAGAGCCGTGACCTCATCATCAAAGTCCACTTTTACATAACTTAATTGATTAGTAACCATATTAAAATCATTTAAATGAACTGCAATAGACCCACCTTCCGACATCTTCATATTAAATAACCTCTTCATTAGAAATACCTTATTGGACACCGAGGGTTTTTCATACAATTTGGCCAATGCATCCATCAAACCCTTCATTGTCTTTTCTTTGGAAATATTGAAAGCCATCGACGCTGCCAAGCTCAGCCATATCGTTCCTAGAGCCTTTCTGTCAAGAATCTCCCATTCTTCGTCCTTTGTAACCATCGACTTCTTTTCTATTCCGCCCAATGGTAGGAATAGATCCTTCTAATATAAATAGTCTTCCATCTGCATCTTCCATAACTGGTAGTTTTGGCCGTTAAATTTCTCGACCCTAAACTTTCCATCTTCCGACATTGCTCCCACTCGAACCAGGAACCCTCTTTTCCTACGAGTTACCTTTCGCTCTAATACCAGTTGTTAGAAAAGCAGGACCGTGGAGCAATAAAATAAAACAAATGCAGAAACAAAACACAAAAGATACACAATACAATAGAGACACAGATTTACGTGGTTCACCCAGTGTGGGCTACGTCCACTAGAGAAATTGCCAGGTCCTTCCTTTATTATGATCCAGCATATGAAGGGATACAACCTACAACAAACCCATTGTAACTTCCTCTTCTTTCTCTCACAGTCTCATATGTCAGAATACAATATTCGCCATCAATCATATCCGCAACACATTTCCCTCATAAAAGAGGGTTGCCTTCTAGGGCAAAAAACCCTAACATAATCTTTATCGTTAGATCTGCGACCTTATAATGAATGGTCCAGATTTACAATGAAATTACAATATACATTTACAAGGCAATTTTTCCTTCGGAGGGGCGAAGCCCCCGTTGGGGGCCCGCTTGCCCCCAAACCCCCCAACCGGGGGGATATCCCCCCCGGATCCCGCAGAGGGAGTACCCCCCCTCTGCACTCCCCCGAGTGGAAGAGTGTACATACTTCTGGAGTGTAAATACTTCATGGGGTATAAACACGGTTGAAAGTAAAAGACCTCTGAATCAGGAAGATAATCAGGCTCCACAACCAACACAAAAGGGTACCAATGACATTTATCCACAAAGGGAAAAATTCAAATAACAAAACAACCAAAATATTAACTTAGAGAGTAAACAACATTGCAATTATTTAAGTTCATCTCAAAGAGAGTCTTAGATGGGGGGGCATTTTAAATAGAGTTGGAATGTTATAAATCAATACAAAAAAAAGTAGAGAATTAAACAAGTTGTAGATGTTTCTCTACATGTCATCAAGTAGAGGATGTAGCTCAATGGTCAGAACAACATGTGGGATAAGGGTAGGTTCACAGTTGTGAAAACAAAAACTTAAACATCTAAAGCAATTTTTTAGGGGTGTATGAAAACTTAAATTTTGATAGTCACAAGCCCCACAATTGTTTGTTAAGGAAAGAAACAATATATACTTTATAATTCATTATTAGAAAGAAGTGAATAATAAAGGAGAGGTCCTAAATCTGATAAGAGGGTAAAATTCAAGATCTCATCCCTTGTATAGTTGTCATTCTATTGTGTGTGATATTGTGCATGGAGTGATAAAATACACTTAATCAATAGGATGGAGCTATTGACGTAGGTAGAAAATGTAAATGAGAAGTGTGCAAGTGAGATAAATGAGTCTAATATATCTCAAGCATGTATGTAAAGCATTGGAAACTAATAAAAACAATATGAAGGAAACTTTCAAAAAGGAGCCCCTTGCAAGATTGAGGTTGTGTTGCAGATGGAGATGTAACTATAAACAACACAAGGGTGAAAACATAAAAATGTCTAACACGTTTGCTTGTTTTTAAATTGCAAAATTTGTTGTTTCTTTAACTTCAACCCTCTAAACTCATATTTTCTTTGAGAATTTCACTTTGAAGTAAACACAAGATTTGTAGAGAATTGTCTTATCTCCATACTCATTTTTTTAACTATTTATGGATATATAGTGGGATAAAATATGATGTTTACTAATTGCATATACGTTAAAAAAAATTGTAAGGATAATGAGTGACCTATGTGGGTGTCTAGTTTTTTAGAGATGGCTATGCAATTTAGGGGGGGGAATTTATGCTCATAATCTACACATATTCCACTAGTTCTTGCACTATATTTTTATTTTTCAGATTTAAGTACTATTTTTTATTATTTATCGAAATAAAGTAAAACAAAAATACAATATCGTATTGACACATTTCTATGGGCTCTAATTTTCTTTTGATGTGATCATTACCAAGAAAAATGCATACCCTTTTGAAGAGGATAGTGTCAGGAAGTGCATTGTGATTTTTATATTTTTTTGGTATTGTGATTTTGACGATATTCAATTTTCATTTCAAGCAATTTTGAGAACAATAAAATTCTTAAATGACAAAGTTTAGGACAAAATTATTAATAAATAACAATTTTGAATGGAAAATGACATTTTGTGTATCATTGCAAACTAGAGTCAAAGATGAATCCATTGGTACTAGGTTTGATAGAGGATCTTCAAAATGTATAGGAGTTCGCCCTTGTTGAAGCTGCAGGTTCTTGAAAACTACAGGAAACTTTGTTGTTATGGTTAGCCAAAAAATCTTGACCAAGAAAATATTTTAACCAATAGATTTATTGGTCAGAAACATGCAAAATCTTGGCCAAGAGTTTTGTTGATATCTTTTCTTGTCAAGGGAAAATGACCAACATTGAGAGAAAATTTTGTGAGGAACAAGAAACACTCTCTTCGTTTTTAGAGGTGGTACTCCTCTTTCTTGATATATGGAATATTATTCTTATGAACTTAGATGTATGCAATAGAAAACCCCAACAAAAATTCCAATAAAACTCCTATATACAAATGTACAAACTCTTATATACAAATTTACTTGTCAAGCACATCATATCTTTCAATAAAAAGAAATAATTATGTATGGGAAGATTTGTATCTACAAGGTTTGGAGTCCGCTTTCAACAGATATTATGTCTTCCTTTTAAAATAATGTGAACCCAGAATTAGCTATAACTTTGCAAGATAAAATAAAATAAAAATAAAAAAGATGGACAAGTCATCAAAGAAATTTAAAGGAATTCTACGTTAATATCAAATGAGTTTGTAACGCATCATTTGTTCAAGAATCCATTCATACATCACCACACAAATTCATAAAAACAACATGACACTTGAATAGTTCTTTGTGGGAGAACTTAATAATAATATCTCAAATGTGACAAGTTTAGCAATGTCTAAAATAAGAGGGTTGGAACAACCTTGAAAAGATCTGAATGAAAATTAGATAAACTGAAATAAACTACATTTTATTTTTACAAGCTGGGATTTTGCTCTTTTGGACTCGGAATAACTTGAAAAATGACTAGAAGAACTTGGAGAAAAAGATGATCAGACCCAGATCTTCTTGTTTTCAAACTATATGGAAAACATAATGGAAACAATCAGGTAGAATGAAAGATGATGGAGAAAGTTAAGCAAGCTAATTCACAAAATATTGAAAAAGGCAAAACTTGCTTCCAGCAAGAAACCACCACTACAAAAACTCCTAATTGTTGACTCGTTTCAATATGCTTATCTTCTTATTTTATAATATTATCTTCATCTTATTGAAGCTTATTTAGGGTTAGGTTAGGGTTTTATTTTCCCCTTTGTAAATGTGAACTTAGACATTCATGCCTCCAACTGGGACCCACTTTTAGAAGTTGACAAATTTATTTTAATAAATCATTTTCCAAAAATAAATAGTTTTCGGGTCATAAATATTCACGACTATATTTTAGTTTTTAGGACATGATAACTATCATTTTATCCATGGAAACCATTTCCAAGTTACTTTTCATCTCTTTTTCTTTCCAATGAGCTCCAGTTTGCTCAATTTGGATATCGAGATCAAACATTATGGCCTCTGGAAGATAGGCACTCAGCAACTATTGATATATTCTCCACATGAATTTTGTCCTTTGATTTTCAAATCCACCTGATTTATCCCACGTGCATTGTGGGAGGTTTCTCATATCATATTTATAATAAAAATGGTAGAGAGGACCATGGAACCTTATGTATATTGTGTGCAATGTAGTTTTTGGTCACCACCTCATCACCTAAACATCATGCCAAGTCACTGCCTAGTAATTCATGTCCAACCAATATCATCTAAGTGTCACCCAGAGATAGGTCCACTTCACTGCCATGTGTCCCAATATGCCAAAGGAGGGGGGAGGGGGATATAACTTAGAAAAGATATGAGATAGGAATATGATGAATAATTTCATGAAATAATGATATTGGAAAATAAACTAAAATGTGTCTGGAGAAATAGGAGGAATGAGTGTGCAGAAGGAGGTATATGGGAAGGAATCTCTGCACAACATAAGTCATAAAAAAATGACTAAGTATGAAAGTGTTAAGTGAAGTAAAAAGTGAAAATGGAAATGGATGGAAATGAAAAATGGAAATATAAATAACTTAGAAATGGAAGTGACTAAGTATGGAAATGGAGTGTGGAGTGTGAATATGACTAAGGAAAGTAATGAGAGAGTAAGGAAAATGACTAAGTATGAGAGTAAGGGGTACAATTTGAGGAATGTGGAGGACAAAATGGAGGTTGTGGGAGGATGGTACATGCCGAGGAATGAGAATGTTGGGTTCTCTGCATGGGATTTAACTCGTAAATTGGCTAAGTATGGGACAGTAGTATAGAGAGGATGTGGTAAATGACTAAGTGTTGGGGTATTTTGGAAGATGGAGAAAATTGGCAATATCTTGAGCATATGAGCTCTATTTTTTATTATGTAAAATGTTGGATGAAGTTGACACATAAGGATATCAAATGAGAAAATGAAAACAAGAATTTTTCTTCTTTTTAATATCCTTTGGTTTTCTTCTCTTTTCAAAAGAGAAACCATCCATGTTGACCTTGTGTGAAGAAGAACTGCAATACTAAAATTGATTCTGAAATCTTTAAAAACTTGTTCGGTCTTCATGATAAATAGGTGAAGGGTATTTGGCACTTCCAAATTTTAAAATCTTGGCCTCCATTTGAAAGAGGTATAGGTTTAAATATGCACCCCAATCACCTAGTTGATGGATGTCAGGAAAACACATCAACAAGTTTATAAAACTCTTGACCTAGAGTTTGTAAAAATCTCAGCTAGAGTTTGTTTAATTTTTGTGTGGCCTCTAATGTCACCTTCACCATGCCTCACTCCAAAAAAAATTACCCATTTTCATGTTTTCACCCTTAAGCAACCAACAAAATCCTATTGTTTTTTAATAAGATTACTAATCCAACAAGTTGGCACAAAACCAATGAATGCATGCATTCAAATGGAAAATCAAGTTGATTTGGGGGAAAAGGAAAGAAATTATGTGTTTTTACCCAATGGAAAATAAATAAATAAATGGAAGATTTTACCTCAAAGGGGTGGTGGATATGGCCTCCAAGTTCTCTATTTGGTGGGTTTTGACATCTTACTTAGGAATATATCGGTAATTTTGGAATGATTTGAGCATTGTTTTTCTTTATGAATCGAACAATAAAGGGATAATTTTGGCATAACATCCCATCATGAAGCATAATGAAATAGATTTAATCATGTGGACTTAACAATCTCTAGCTAAAATCTCTTAACATAACCTTACTCACATTGAGCTTGTTAAAATGCATGAAGGATGCATTCATTTCTAGTGTTTCTTGCAGGAAGAAATGGAGAGAAATAGAGCTCCATGTCAAATCTTGTCCCGTGTACTATCTATGTCTTGAAATTACTCCAAGAATGGCTATGTACTCTTCATAGGGTGAACAAATCTGATTGGTATGGTACTAGATTAACAAACCAACTCTAGAATTGGCAATGGCATTTAGTGGGCCACAAAATTTATTATGTTTTGGTGAAATAGGAATTGTGTCTGCATCAAAGGATTTCCGACACCTCTACATGTCCTATGAACTAAGAGGCTACACAGATTTCCATTTTTTCAAATTTAAAGTTTACTTTTGATCCTCTGTGGATAATTATCGTTTTCTCCATAGTTGTGTCATTCTATATGGTGGTTAATGTTGATTTGTAGTGTCTTCAACATAAATCACTTTAGTGTCATAAGTGGATGAAAGTGTCACTGTATCGATAAAAAATAGTTAAAAAAATATAACAATCCATGTAGATTATTGTAGTGTGTTTTTGTACCGGATTAAAAATTGACATTGAAAACATTGGAGCCCTACAAACAACGCCTATTATCTATTCCTTCTCTTTTTGAGAACATATTGTCACAAAGATGCCAAATTGACCTATTAAATCTCAATTAAAAAGAATTAATGAATATGAAGCTAATAAAATTCACTTCAAGTCATCTTCTTACTGCAAATTGAAACTCCAAATGAAAATCTAACTTAGGATCATTGAAATTTTGGTAATCAGTGAAAATGGCATTTTACCATGCCAAAAAACAAGAAAAATAGTAACCCATCTTCATAGAGTCACCATTTGGTAGATGTTTTTTATTAGATTAAGGTGGTAATTTTGTTGAAGATACACTAGAAAATGGAATTTCATATGTTATAAAAACATATAACATAAGTCAAAACAATTTGTAGATGAGAAACATAATATGAAACAATAACAAGGATTTTATTCAATATTAGCTCCAACAATGGTGGTACCAATATCTACAATGAGATGCATGTTATGATCACGTGGAAAAAGACTCATACAAGTGAGTGAAGCATTTATTTATTTACATATACAATAGGAAGTGAAAAAGACAAGAAATTTAGAAGGTTGATAATGAGAGGTTGTTCGGTGTAAAATCAATGATCAACTTATTGGGATTATAACTCCTAGATATGAACAAAGAATTAGGTGCATGATGGTTTGTCATAAAGCTCTAAATAATTATAATAAAGTGAAGGGTTTGTGATTTGTAGATAAATTTGGGGCCAAAAAATGTTGTTTAATGCCTAAAATTGACTATGGAATTGAAAAACCCAAATTTGCATGAATTCTTCCAAAGTGATCCAAATGATCTCTAATAGCCCTAAATGGTTTAGGAGGATGTACAAATGGTACAACTAAATTCCATGAGCTCCTATATTAGTGTCGCCCACCCCTTAGAGATCAATGTTCTTCATTACATCAACTACCTAGACCAAGTGGGGGAAATTCTCTTGAATTTGGTTCCAAGTGAACCACTTCCCCTGCTACATCCATTGCCTTACCATAATGACCCTATAGACTAGGGTAATTTATGTCTAAGTATTATGATGTCCAATACCTAATCTATTATACTAGTTGGCATTGTAAAATTAGGATTAAATTCTACTAGTGTTAGGTTCTTAGTTACATTTGATGTTTCCAACAAAGATTGAAAATATGGGTGGACTAGTTCCTTGCTGAAAACATGGTACGGGACAAGTTATAATGGAATATTAAGCTCAAAAAAATTATCTTCGACATGTTTTTTAATGGTGTATGGCCCATATAAGAGTGGTTTTATTTTTATGTTTGGTCCTTTCAACTTCTCCTTCTACAAATATAGTCACACTTTGTCACAAACTTTGTGCTAGTATAGCACATGATGTTGATCATGATATTATTTGAACTTAGTACTAAATTTATGTAATATGTCATGTACCTATTGTTGTAAAAGTTGGATCCTCTCCATAAACCTTAATTATGTGTATGCTTCCTTCTAAGCATGGGGTGGTTGTTATGTTGATGTAGGGAGGAAAGCTACATCAATTGATGTGAATGGCCGGAACCCTAGACATACTTGAAAGGGGTTGTTTTGAATAAACATATAAAGAATCATGTTGTACAGTACAAGGAAAATAGAGTTTAATAGAGGTTTTAGTGGAGGCACTTATCCCTGATCTACTTTTTTGGAGTTTTTTAGTAGAGGTAGGCAGGTCAAGTTTTTAACTTCAATGTATCTCTTATAGTTGGACACATTATTGTGCTAAGTGTACAAAGGCCCCGATGCATCTCTATTTATAAGTTCACCGATGTTTACATTTTAAAGATGGGGTCCTCTATTGATGTTTTCTAAACCCACCATTTTTAAAATTTGTCATTCTTGGTGCAATCTAATCCTATTATCCCTCCAATGCTATAGTAGTATATATCCATTAATGCATCGGTACCTTGGACACACCACAATAAGGTGAAATAAAATAATAATAATAATTATAAAAAAAAATACCCCATCAAGTTTTCATTTTTACCACCCACCGATGCTTCCATGCCCTTCAAGAAATAATGCATTTTTTTGTTGTACCCCCAACCTGTTGTCCCTTGCTTATGAGTTATTTGATTTACTAGGCATTCTTCATCCACAGTGGATTTTAATTCAATTTGGGATTTCACAAAACCCCCTAGATTTATTTTATGACTTTTATGGCTACCATGCCTCCACTATAAAGGCAACAACATGCAATTTCCTTGCTACCCATTTATTTGCATTTTCGTAGTTTTGTTTTTCAATTTCATTAGGTAATTTTCCATTTTTAAAATTGCTACTAGTCTAGAGAAACATGTTTTCATGATTGAAGGTCAATGTGTGTATACAAAGCAAAAGATGTAATGTGTCATTTATTGTAGCGGATATTGTGCAATGCACCAGTAAAAAGTTTTTTGGTGCATTGCATGTATGGAATTAGGTCATTGTGCTTCATGATGCCACAATGCACCATTTTTAATGTACACAACCCACATGAATGTAGTGTTATTGATTAGGTTCACCAACTCATAGTGGATTTAATCGGTGTCAAGGCACTGCCAAAGCAAGAAAAAATTGTCTTGGAGTCAATGTGTTGATCATGAATAGACACACCAATGTGTGAAATAAATTGCAATGCACCAATAAAAATATTTAATTTACTATGCTTTATTGTGTGAATCAATGTGCTTGACTAGGTGCACCATTGGTGGTGCAACTAGTTTAAGTTAATGCATCACAATGTCAAGGTGAATATACCTTGTTTTTATGGTGTGTTGGTAGTAACTAGATGCACTAATGTATGATGCATTGATATTGACTAAACACACATGTACCAATGTGTGTAATAAAGTACAACACATTGATTAAAATATTCATTGTAATGCACTTTATTGGATGAATTAGTGTGCTTGAGGATGCCTATGTGCATTGTTGGTGGTGTAACTAGTTTAATTCAACACACCACAATGACAAGGTGTGTGTACCTTGATTGTAATACCCTAGTTTTGACCCCTAGCATGTATTAAAGTAGATTATGTAAATGTTGTGAATAGGCTTGTATGGATTTCTAGTGTGGATCTCAAGGCCAAGGCCTGATTAGTTAATGGATAGGAATATATGGTGTAGTTATAAGTGTGTGTGTGTGTGTGTGTGTGTGTGTGTGTGTGTACAATGTGTGTGGACAATGTGGTAGGCTTTCCATGGCAAACACAAGTTATGTGGATATTAAAACTAAAATATAATTTAAAATGGTCCAATATGGTTGTGTGGAGCATGAGAGGGGTTAATATTCTACTAAAGGGGAAAAGGAAAGGGGCCCAATGGGAAAAAAAAATCCTCTATTGTCAAGTGTCAACATTAGAACTCATTTATTTTCTACCATGTGGCTTCTTTGACTTATCATCCAATCACTGAGTGCATGTAAGAGGTTGGTGGTAAAAGTCTTTTCACATAATTACAGAAGCATGGGCTAAGTGCAATCATCATGGGGAGTGTAAAAGTCTTATATTCCCCTTGTCAAATGTAAGGTCATCCATCATTTCCACAAATCCTCTAAATGCCTTTCACTCTATCTTTCATTCTGGCACTCTCACATGCATTACGTAGTTGAGATTGTGTTTTCCATTGCCAACATTTTACCAATTTGGAAATTAACCAAATTCGGCACTAGGAAGAGGAAAGTTATAGACTTGGGATGGAATATAGTTGGTTGTAGGTGAGCATAGAGGTTGGGAAAGATAGGAATTCATCACCCATTGTTCATTATCTACTCCTTGGATACTTAAGATCCAAGACTTGATTTTGCAAGCAATTTTTAAGAAGCATATGACAGTTTGGGTTGTTTCTATCTACATTGAATAGCATTAGAGGGAAGAATATCTTTGAGGGATTATTGAGAAGAGAAAGAGAAAATCTTCATTATGTTGTGTGGGGTAGTGTAAGAGAGTTCCTTTGTTGTTGAAGGCTAAATGAGATGTTGGTAAAGCTATTTGGTGAGCAAATTGGTTGAGCATGAGCGTAGATGGGTTGGGATGAGAGAGATAGAAGCTTGTATCTTGGTTCCTTCATCTTGGTGGCCTCATAGCGAGGCTTGAGGGTGGTATTTGCACTAGATTCCTATGATTGGGTGGAATTGATCTTACAGGGCTAATTTTTTGGACCAATTTCCATTAAAAGATAAGTCTCATTTTGGTGTTTATGAATATGCAAAATTGTTGTTGTTTTCTATTATAGAAAATTGTTGTTTATGCATGATGTGTGTGTTTATTTTTAACTCTATTCATGGACATTTGGATGTCATGAAATTATGAGAATCCATGCTAGTTTATTCCATTGCATTCTTTTAATTTGCACTATGCATGCATTAATTTTTTGTTCTAGTCCTTCAAGGGAGGTTCTCGTTATTGGTATTTTGGGTAAACTCATCTCCGAGAGATGGAATTTGAAATCCTTGTTTATGACTACCCATCTCGGGGTTGGGAGTGATGGGTGGGATTGCCATATTATTTTGTGGTTTGTTGATAATTATTGGATGCATCGACATCTAGTGAGTTGATATTAACTAGATGCACACATATTTGTGTGTGTAATATATTGTAATACATTGTCAATTCTTTTTGGTGTATTGCATTTTATTGCACAAATTGGTGTGGTTGATGATGACCAAGTTCACCATGAGTGGTATGACTAGTCCACATCATTGCACTGCAATGGCAAGGTGCACATGCCTTGCTTTTGTAGCACATTAGTATTTTCCATATGCATAGATTTCTAGTGTATTGATTTGATGCACTAGTTTTAAGTGTGAGTTGTCTTCCAATGAAAAATTCTTGGTGCACCTAGCAATCAATTGTATATTTGATTTCTATATTTTTTTAATGAGGCTTGTATGTGAATGATTGATATCCATGAGCCTTGATTTAAGATATCCATAGTTCCCCATTGCATAAATGCGTTATGGACTTGGGAGGTTCGTGAAAGGGAGAAGGGTATGTTTCCTTAGCCTATTACTATCAACACTCATTAGCTTTTGATGGACCTTGGACTCCTCAAGTTTTATGAGGAGGATACATCCCTCAAGGGGAATATTATGTTTTTGTGTCAATCAAATCATCATTATGATGTGGGTAGATAACTATTTAAGGTTCACTACAAGGAAAACATTGTCTAGCAAAGGTTTTTAGGGAACCTCCCCCAAAAAAAAATTATTGTCCATTTATAATGGAGGTTGCTAACGAAGGTGGGTGGCCAAAGGTTTTAGTGGAGGTTTTTTAATCGAGCACTTAAATCGTATAAAGTGCATTGGTGCATTAAATAACCAAGCACTCTGAAAGTTGTTATAAAATAGTTATAAAATAGAATCAAAATTGATCTCGAATAAGTTCTCTGGGATTTCTCAAAAATAATAATGTTTGTTACAGTGCATTGAAATTAAAGGTGTTTGTCCAAAGGACTGGGATTGGGGCTCCCGTGGACCATAAAGAAAACATGTACAAGAAAGTAGGAAATAGAAAGAAAAATGTGGATTGATGTCGAACAATAGAATATGGAAAAAAGACAAAAAAAAACCAGAATCATAGTTATAAAATAGAATCAAAATTGATCCCAAATAAGTTCTCTGGAATTTCTCAAAAATAATAATGTTTGTTGCAATGCATTGAAATTAAAGGTGTTTGTTTTAATTTTTAAACAAACTTTAAGCAGTGTGTTGTAAACTCGTAAGCACAAGGCTATGTTACTATCTACAATGCACCAAATGAGTTTAGACATTTTTCTATGCAATATTGGTTTTATTTTAAAAATTACAAAAAACATATCAATGTGCACCCATAGAAGGTGCCCTAATATGTTCCTTAAGTTGGTGCACCAAAGAATGTTTCATTATTTTGTAATATCACTAACATCGGTGTGTCATTAGACAATAAGCGCATTGATGTGTCTATATTTAAGAAGAACTGAGCAGGTTTAGACATTTTGTTATAAAATTTAGGTTTTTATTTTAAAAAATTCAAAAAATAATTGATGTACTTAATATCTTAGACACACACCTGTGTGCCCAAAAAAGTGCATCGATCACAATTAAAGCAAATTAACGGTGCACCAAGAACACTTAAATGCACCAATGTGTCTAACCGTCGAGTGCACCAAAGTAGGGTAAAAAAAATAAAAAATACCAAACCATAGTTTCATTTTTACATTTCCTCCGATGCTTCCAACCATACAAACACGGGTGCTCGCTAACCTTGTATGACCACCCTATTGTTGGTGCTATTGTGTTTCTTGATTCCTTGATTTCTTCACTTTACTGGTAGATTTGGTTCATTTTTTTAATTTTGAAAATGATACCAAATTTCTATTATTTTATCTATGTAGCACCCATAAGGAAGAGGCCAAGTAAGTGGTTTGTTACCTCCTTAGTTACATTTTTAGCAACTTAAATTGTAGAATTTGGTTTTATTGGACACGTAATCCTTGGGATTATGTTACCTATGTAAATACGAAGATTCGTAGGTGATAGGAAGAGTCACACAGAAGATGATTACCAATAGTCACTCCAAGATGTATTTATAGACATCTATGATAATGCAATAGACATCAAGTGTCGAGTTATCTTTTCTGCCAATACCTCCCCTGACAGTGATATCATAGCATAGGATAACTCCATTACTTATTTGGGCGTTTTCTCTTCCCCATGCAATAGACATCAAGTGTCGAGTTATCTTTTCTGCCAATACCTCCCCTGACAGTGATATCATAGCATAGGATAACTCCATTACTTATTTGGGCGTTTTCTCTTCCCCAGTGTACAGAAAACGTCCATCTGCCAATTCTTTTGCTTCCTCTGGTCGCTCATTTGTCTGTATGCAAATTTGTCGCTGTCACTCTCTCCATTTTTGGGCACCTGTCACATGTTGAATATGCTTTCATCACTCTCGTGCCTCCACACCCTCAAAGCACACCTCTTTGGTTATCCTCCTCCTTGGTGCACCTCACTCGCTTTTACCTCACTCACTTCACAAAGCCAACGGAACTCTGTTGTCCATTTATATTGCAAACAGAACTGAAAGGCTTGATGTGCAGTCATCGCGAATGGTATTTCCAGCTTCGAATTGTTACGAAGTATTTCAGGCATAGTCCTATATGTTTCCCAAAGAAACTTAAACCATAGGGTAACTAGTTCTCGATTTGCACAAGCCTTATGTACTCGCTTCCCAACTAGCTCAATCCTCGCGCTGCTCATCCGCAAACCTTAAATTTTGTCTCGACGAAACCCTGATTTCTGCGTGTTCCCAAGATCGTTCATTGTGCAAGTCGCATGGTATCTCTCACACCAACCATCACGAAATAAGAACGCTCTCACTCTACCATTACTATTCTATACCATTACCATATTATTATTCCATACCATTACTCAAATGGTCTTATGTATTATTGATATTACTATTTACTGATTCAATGCATTTTGAAAACGTTTGTGAACCCTCAAGATAATCTCATGGAATTTTTTTTACACCGCTTGAAAATGACGCACTCACAATGTTCAGTGTTTGAATAATGGATGGTTGTGTTACAAGGAAAATTTCTCTATGGCATGGAGTAAACCACAACAGACAGAATGACTACAGAAATCAACTCTAATCCCAAGTATGCTATATAAATGAAAACACTAACAAGACAAGATAAAGAGCCTACCTCGTCTGGACGTTCGATGAAGACCATCGTTGAGCACGCAACTCAAATTTTTATAACTGCAACTTATCCTCAACAACCAAGATATGCAAGCATATGGTGATGATATATAATGTTAGCATATAAAATAACATAATCCATTAACATACATGACAAATACACCCATGGAATAATAATTCAAATATTTGCAAGATATCAATTAGACAAGAAAAGAGTATTTCTATTAAAATAATCAACAGAAGTATACAAGTTACAAACTTTTGTGTCGGCACATCTCGGAACCGAGAAACTAAGTCCCTTCCAGCTGGGCCTCCACCACTTCAATCCTCCACCAAAGGCAAGCTTATATAAAGGAGACAGTGAGGTTTTCCATCAAAGAAGGAAGAGCTTGGGGGCTCAACAATGTGTTCAGAATTTAAAGGATAAAGAGATGTAGACTCAATGTGAAGTGAAAATTTCCCCGGAGTATCTTTGCTCTCAAAAGTTGAATTCTCTCATATTCCACGGCTTGGATATGGCTCAATTTATAGCCTTCAAATGGAACTGAAGGGTCAAGTCAGAACGTTTCCAGTATATGTAAGGTCAAGGATCATGGATCTCGTGACGTGACATGGAAACCCAACACAATTTTTAATTTTGAGTACCAAACTCGATGTACGCGGGTTGTAGTGGTGCAACCTGCGTATACGCGTGCTTTCTAACTGGTAGGGCGCGTATCTGTGGAAATATATGATTTTTTGGCTCTGAGAAGTACAAAAGGGGACTTCAAGTCTCCATAGGGAAATGGAAAGGCCATCCAAGCAAGCTACATGGGGTGAGGTAAAATTTTCTATAACAGATGCCCCCTAATGTGTGAAGTCAGAGGAGTATCTATGATGGCTGAAATACATTATAATTCCCAGAAGTGGATTAATGGAGACTCTGTTGGAAGAAATAGTTACTCATGAGAATATTACAATCCATAATGACTTTATACACATGGCTGCGAATTTGAATTACACTATAGATCCATGTGGAAATATACCAAATAGTTGCTCATGGTCATGAATAGGCAATACAAAGTAAACACATGTCATAGGTTGTCATAGTCACGAACAAGGCCTAGTGGAAAACCAGTCTCAAAATCAATCTGAAGATATATGTATACAATGGAGTACAATTTAATCTCCCATGATCATTGAATTCATATAGGTACTGGCCCAATGAACGATAGCAACAACTCAGGAAAGTTGCTATTGTAAATTGATGCTCCATGTATTCTACACGATCCACCAAAGGTGCAAGTATACATCATGTGAATAGAGGAGTTCAGGTTGAACACAATGAGACTTTGTTTGATTACCGATCATTAAGGTATATCGTTAACAAACGCGAGACAACCTATCGATAATGAAAGTAGGTATCAAGGCATCGAGTACATTCTTATAAGTGTGAATAAAGGTGTTGAGATCGAACACTTGGAGAATCCATCGATCGAGAGACATTGATGTATTCCCAACTATCAATGGCAGGAGAACCTGCCACTGATGACTACAAGCCTCTAGGTACTCATAGGACTCAGGGTCTCATTTCCAGAATAAATGAGCTGAAGTCGATGGAAGGAGACCCGCTCAAAGGAGAGCATTAAGGCATCTCTCATCAGTTAGTAGGAGGTACAAAGCAGTTGCTTGATGATTTAGAGGAACTCTGATAAAGAGAATGTTCACGAACCAATGACCCTGTGTGTCTTTTGCATGCATTAGATGCAAGTAGTACATGAAAAAGACCCTTTGAATATCATCCAATAAGGAAGAATGTCATCAAAGGCGAGGAAACCACCAATAAAGATAATGGCATCCAAGACATTGCACAAATCCCAATGTGTGAATAGATTTTTTATCATTGAACATAAGGGAAACCCCCCAGTCAACGACTAATAAGGAGATATTTGTTGTTTGGTTCAAGGTTACCTACCTATATTGAAAGTAGGACCAAGGTGCACGATAGGACTACAACTTCATTTAACTCTGAGACACACTGAGGGTATGGCCGACATGCAAAGTCAAGAGTTTTGAGAAATGACCGACACATGATTATAGAATTTCTTTGAACAAGAGCATGAGACATATGGAGGACTCTGGCAGCATAGACTTGATGATGAAACTTTTTGATGCAGGAGGCATCAATCAAACTCTCCATAGGGAACCAGTCGGAGGAGTAAACTGTAATTAATGAGCTCATCTTCCTAAGGTCATCCTAAACCCAAACTTTGGATGACAAGTGGACTTGAAAGTTTGTGCTATGTTCAAAGGCGACACAATTGTTGGCGATATAAGATAATATTCCTTTCCCTTCCGTCTTTTTTTGTTTTTCATAGGCAAATGAATGTTATGATATAGAGGAGGAAACGAGTGTCGCGAGTAAGCAACTAGCTCCAAACAGTGGAACATATCTATGCTCAATGCAAAGAAGTGCATGCAAGGCATGGGAACTCGGGGGAATGTTTCCTCTTAGGATACATGGTGTCAAGATGCAAAGGATATAAACAAGGCTCTGCTTGGCTGGTGATGCAAATTCTTGAGGTAATAGGCTTATAACGAGAAAGCGAGAACCAACAATAGGCTCAATACTGCAAGTAGGGGGATGAAATGCAATTACAACTTAACTCCAAAGAATGTCCTTTTTCGTAAATTTAGTCCCCTAGGCTCGAAAAAGTATAAAATAATGCCTAGGAGAACTCTTCTAGCCAATGTTGACTAGAGCATTCATTTTTCGAAATTAGTCTACTTGGTCCGAAAAAATGTTAAACTTACACCAAATAGACATCTTTTTGAAACCATTTAACAAGTGTGAAAGAGATAAGTTCACTCGACAATCTTTTCTCTTTTGAGAGAGTCGAAAAAGAGCTTAAACAAGACTCGATGGGAGTCCCATATGTGAAGGTCATAATTCTTCAGTAAGAATATGAGGTTCAGATGCAAAGTCATATTAGAACTATAAGGGACTCTCAGTCCTATGGAATAATCTCTACATGGGCACCAAATGGCATAAAGGTTCTAACTAGGGAACCCATGTTTGGTAAGCCTCTACCACTCAATAACGACACTTCTAGTAGTAGTAAGAAGGTTTTGAGTCGCTAATAAATGGGTTCGTACATAAGTCATATAGATCATAGTCATAGGAAAATGCAAATACGCAAAATGGATTGAGAACCTATCCTATATGCTAGGAACATAAAATATCTACCAAAGGCATGAACAAGCGATATGATGCTAGAAACCGCAAAACTCCCTGGACAAAACCAACTCCTTCCACTGCACTATTAGTCCACTAGATCAAAAATTATCTATCTAGGGTTTGATTAATACAGCTCAAGCATCATTGGAAGCTCAAGTGAAGGTTGTCAACACCATCATTACATGTCGGTTATTCTTATCTAATGTTACTTGAGCTTGTATTTTTGGTTTTCGTTGTTGTACAAATGAGGACGAATGATCATCCATATGTCACTCACAAAGTGCTCCAACACTTGAGCACTTAAAAGGGTCTGTAAATCTTCTATTACAGAACACTGGGAGGCATTTATAATTCATTCTCAATCCATTTTCAAGTTATCACCATCGAACAATCTTATCACTGGATGTGTCATTAAGATATTGGAATTATGAAGAGCTTCGCTCTTGGCATGACACCAATCTCAATCCATTTGGAAGCATGGGTTTTGGAAGCACTTCATTTGATGGACAACCTGGAGGTGGACGTGGAAAGAAGAAGCTTAGAGGCATGGGGGATTGACATAATCTTCCTCAAAGATATGATCTCAATTGTAACAGTTGCGCAAAGAATGGGTCACATGAAGTGACTGATTGCAGAGTTCCATCGGAGAAGATCAAAGAAGACATAGGTAAAACTTCAAAAACCAGTGAAACGTAAAGAACTTTCTCATTACATTAATGCTCATTGCCATATAGGAGTAACTGGAGATTTGTTTATGACTGCATTTTCTTTTTGGGGAGATGCATGGATTCTTGACATGAGTGCTACCTCTCACATGACATTTTGAAGAGATTTCCTCGAAGACTTCAATGACAATGTATATGGTGTAGTGTAATTTGCAGATAGATGAATCCTCAAACCTTCAGGAATGGGCACCATTAGGCTTAAGTTGCCTGGACTCCCGGATTTTCTTCTACACAATGTACTCTATCTTCTTGATCTACAAAGAAACTTCTTTTCCCTTGTGCACATCAGACAACAAGGCCACTGTGTTCATATGTTCGATGGAAAAGTTGAGATAAGGAAGGATTCTAACAACATGGTTGTCATGACCAGAATAGAATATGGAAGATTGTTGAAGTTGAATGGGACATCTACCCATATACAAATTTCTGCATACCTCTCTCATCATGACTCAGGTATAATGTTATCTACTCTTTTGTGGCATGTTATATTTGGCCATATTAATTATGACAGTCTTGGTTTGTTGAGAAATAATGGTGTTTTTGGTTTACCTATTATTCCTAGGAAATTGAAGTTATGTGATGCTTGTATCCTTGTAAAACACAACAAACAACCCTTTCATGATTCTACTTCCAGAGCATGTAGAAAACTTGAACCAATTCATTTTGATTTATGCAACCTATGCATTTTCCTTCTGCAAATGAAAACAAATATATCATCACTTTTATTGATGATTACACCAGAATGTGTTAGGTGTACTTGTTGAAAGATAAATCAGAAGCTTTTGAAACTTTTAAAAATTTGCATGTATGGATTCAAAATGAAATTCAGTCTCATATTAGCTCTCTTCACATTGATAATGGAAGAGAATATACTTCTAAAGAATTTGAAATCTACCTTCACCAACATGGGATCAAACATCAAACCATGGTTCCACACAATCCCCAACAAAATGGTGTGGTTGAACAAATGAACAAGACACTCCTAAATATGGTTTGTTCCATGATGTTTTTTAAGAATGTTAAATTGATGTTTTGGGATGATGTAGTTCTATATGCAGTTTATGTCAAAAATAAGTGTCCATCTCATGCTCTTAAAACCAAGAATTCATATGAAATGTGGTATGTCCACATTCCTTTAGTGAGGCACATCAGGGTCTTTGGTTCCACCTACTATGCCTTGATTCCTAAGGAGCAAAGAAGCAATCTTGATGCAAGGAGTCAAAAGTGCATCTTCTTGGGGTACTCAAATACCACCAAGGGATATCGTCTCTACGATGAGACAAACAAGAAATTCATCATTTCCATAGATGTGATCTTTCTTAAATGTTCCAAGAAAGGCTAAATTGTTGAGACGTAACTTGATCATCTGGATAGATTCACTTGTGTAAATACATATCATGAATTTGATGATGAGATTCCACATCTTGAAGGGGGGATCCCTATCTTGGGTCAATCTCTGGAATCTCCTTTTAAAGCACCATCTTCCCCTCATGAATAATTTCTTACCACTTCATTAGAACCTGAAGTTTAGTTGGATGATGTGATCGAGAGGAAAAGTTGAGGCTTGATGAGAACTTAGCACCATCTCAATCAGTTGAGAAACCAGGACCATCTTAGAAAGGTCCACCAAAATGGCTCACAAAAACACTTGAGAGTGTTCATCTTGATGAGGTCGAAAAAACAGGAACCAAAATGTCCTCAAAACAAGAAGGACGTAATGTAGATGATTCAATCTTAGGTGATGTAGATGACATGGATGCTTCATATGATTGTGAATTGAATTTATCTACTAACCTTTAACCGACTTCATTTGAAGAAGCCACTTCTCATGATGAATGGAAAGAAGCCATGCAAAAGGAATATGATGCTCTAATCAATAATGGGACATGGAAGTTGGTGGATCCTCCATTTGGAAAAAAACCAATCGGCTGCAAGTGGGTATTCAAGAATAAGTACAAATGAGATGGCTCACTTGACAAGCATAAAGCAAGGCTCATGGAAAAAGGATTTGCATGGAAAGAAGGTGTTGATTGTGAGGAGACTTTTACCCCCACAGCAAAATGGACTACCATCCGCACTCTATTTTCCATGGCAACACAAAATAGATGGACAATTCATCAAATGGATGTGAAGGTTGCTTTCTTGAATGCAGACTTGAAAGAGAATGTGTCCATGTCTCAACCAGAAGGCTTTGTTGTGAAGGAACAAGAACATGAGGTATGCAAGCTCATCAAATCCATATATGGCTTGAAACAAGCACTGCAATCATGGTATGAAAAGTTAACTGAGCATCTTCTGAAATTAAATTTCAAGCATTTCAATCTTGACGATGCAACTTTGTTTGTCAAGAAAGTTGGAAAATTGTTGTATATCTTGTAGTATATGTAGATGATCTATTGATAACAAGGAACAATGAGAACTACATTGCATCCATAAAGAAAGAGTTGAAGAAAGGCTTTGAGATGACAGATTTGGGAAATTTTCACTACTATTTGGGAATTAAAGTGATACAAAATCCAAAGTACATATTCATCTCCCAGATGAAGTACATTGGAGAACTATTGAACAAGTTTGGAATGGCTGAGTGCAATCATGTTTCTACTCCAATGGAAAAAAAATTGAAACTCACATCAAAAGAAGGGAATGAATTTGTGGATGAAACCAAGTATAGACAACTTGTGGGAAGTCTTATTTATCTTAATACCACCAGACCAGCCATTTCCTTTGTTGTTAGGATTCTTTCTAGGTTCATGCAAAATCCTTGTGAAGGACATTGTTCTATTGCAAAAAGAGTAACGAAATACTTGAAAGGAACTCAATATTTTAGACTCGGGTTCTCTAAGGTGGATGACTTCAACCTGATCAGATATTCTGATTCAAACTTTGACGGAGATAAGGAAAATGGAATATCAACTTCGGGATATCTCAATAGTCTTAGATCAATAATTGTCTCCTGGAGATCACGCAAACAATTAGTCCCAACAAATTCCACAACACCGCAATATATGTGGCAGTTGCAAAAGCAACGAAGGATATTATGTGGCTCAAGAAAATACTCGAAGATTTGCCGGAGAAACAAGTAAATTCTAATCCTCTTCTAGTTGAAAATACTTTTGCAGTTAAGTTGGCCAAGAACCCCGAATTTCATGATAGAACTAAACACATCAACACAAAGTATCACCCGATTCATTATCATGTAGAGGCCAAGACTATTCACTTAAGACATTGTTCCGCAAATGAGCAAATTGTAGACATCTTCACCAAAGCGATTGGAAGAGAAAATTTTGAGAAGTTCAAAATGATGCTTGGACTCACACACACCCCTTCGGATTAGGGGGGGGATGTTGGACACGTAATCCTTGGGATTGCATCACCTATGTAAATATAACTATAAATATGAAGAGTCGTAGGTGATAGGAAGAGTCACATGGGAGGTGAATACCAACCCTCACTCCAAAATGTATTTATAGACATCGATGATAATGCAATAGACATCAATTTTTTTAGCAATACCTAGCCTAACAGGATTAAATTTTCTTTTTTTTTTCAATTTAAAAAAATATATATCAAAAAAAAAAAACTATGTGAAATGCATTCAAGTCATTCAACTTGCACCAAACTATGTGGTGCATCCTATAAATTTACAAGATGCACCATTAGCATTGCATTGTTTTATATTGAGCATATTGGTAAATTAGTAAAAAATTAAAAAAAACTTGCATCTGTTTGGTGTTCTTTATAATATAAGGTGCCAATGTAATTGGTGCTTATTGATATTATAAACACATCATTTAAGACTTTTAAAAAAAATATCCCCAACTTGTTAATGCGCTTTATAATATTAGATGGCACCATATTCATTGTTTCTCAATATTATAAACGTATCGTTGAGTGCTTTTTATATAAACTATCCTAGGATTGTCAGTGCTCTAGAAAATGTACAAATGCACCATTAGATGTGCCTCCCTATATACCACACACACCGACAAGATTTGTTTAAATTAAACATATTCCCATGATTTATGGTGTGTTTGTAAATGTTTAATATCATAGACACCAGTGCTCGTGTACATCATAACCACATTGTGGAGCACGAATAATGAATATGAATCCCCTAATTTGTCAGTGCTGTTTATAATATTAGGTGGCATCATACTCTGTGCTTATGAATATTATAAATGCATCACTAAGAGATTTTTGTATTAAAAAAATCTTTGGCTTGTCAGTGCTCTATAAAATGTACAGAGGCACTGTTAGTGATGCCTTTCTGCATATCAAGCAAATCGACAAGCTTTGTTTAAATTATAAAAAAAAATCCTACTTTTTTCAGTGCTCTTGTGGATTTAAGGAAGCACCATTACTAGTGCTCTCTTACATCCTAATCACATCATTGTTACAAGATATAAATTATATTTTCAAAACTTATCGATGCATTTCATAATGTATGGGTGTGTCATTGGCAGTGAATCTGATCATACAAGGCACATTGTCCAAGTGTTGGTGCCCCTATACAAGTGGCACGCTAATTACCAATAATAATAAAACCTTATCCACATTTCCAGTGTGTTATTTTAAATAAGGAGCACCACTTATGATGCACTTGTGCTTACTCTTCACTACAAACAATGTGTCTCTGTTTTTAAGGTGCACTAGAGTGTTTTAACAATTTTTTTGTAAAAAAAAATAATTTCGCTTTTTAATAAATAAAAAATGTAATTTATTATGTATTGTTTATGTTATACATGTGTGTGTGTGCGCGCGCGCGCTAAATGAAATTTGTATGTGAAAACAACAATGACGATGACAATAGCAACAACATCAGGAATGGGTTGACCCATACAACTTTGTACATTAGTGGGAGGTTCAAGAGAGGGAGAGGGATATGTACCATTTCCTATTACAACACAAACTTGTGTACTTTTGAGGAATGTTGGACTCCTCAACTTTTATGAAGAGGCTACATCCCTCGAGGGGAACACACGCTTGTTGATGTAGTTGCTCCTTCACTGGGATCATGCTAGGTAGGAATTTAGTGTCAATCTTGATCTATGGTACTAGTCTTCAAAGGAGGATATTTATTTCATTACGGGGTTGTCTAGGAGAGGGGGGGATTTTCCCAATTCCATGATCTCTCGCCTAGTGTTGTAGGAGACTATCACATCACATATGTGAAGAGATATATCAGTGTGGACATCACTAGCCCTAGTGAATTCTAGGTTGTTGGTGGCCAATTGTGTTTGTGTGTATTTGGTGTATAGGAGGTTAGGTGTGTCTCGCTTATGGTCATGACACATACATTATACCTCTAATGGCTAGCACGTTAGCTTCCCTTCAATGCACTATGTAGATGCTTTAGTTCAAAAGTCTAGATTGATTAGGTGGTCTATCATCTTTTTGTGACAATTTTGTTTTTCTCTATATCATTGTCACGTTGTGTTTGATTGGAGGATTATCTTCCCATTTGCTTCAAAGTTATTTACTTTATTTTTCAAGAGCAATCTAGTCACCCAATCAACATTTTATTGCCTCCCTCCTAAACCGATGATTGATGTGCATATGTGCATGTGGGGGTAGGGGTCATGTAGGTCGGTTAGTTCAAATGTATTGGAGTTGCTAGCTAGTGAGGATGATCACACCCTCAATATTGTATAGTACCCATATGTAGGGATGGACTGATAAGTATGTGAAAACATCTTATTTAGTTATGTCAAGCCACCAAATGCTAGAGGCAATATTGTCATTATGTTTTGATTAATCTAGTTGCATTTTTTTTGTCTTATTTAATGCATATGCAGTTTATTGTAATATTTTGTTTAAATTGTCTTATTATTGTTGTCTACTATTTTGCATATGTTTCCTTGTATGTTTGGGAGGTACCTCTCCAAAAAGATGAGGAGATAGCAAAGGTTGATGAGTTACCTCATCTATAGAGATTGAACCTACGATGTAGGCTAGATTGTAGATTTTGTCAGGAGTTGAAGGACAATATATGTGCATTGATGGCTCGCCATGGAGTGGTCCCTTTGCAAGCTAGGGATATCATGCAACACCCTAAGTTTGTGTTGATATGGGTGACCCTTCCTTGCAATATGACATTATTGATGTGTCATGTTGTCAATTACTTCAACCTACGTTGAGGGATTTCCATCACCGTTGGTCTTCTTCTTCAAATTTTTCTACTTTATATTCATTTACCGAGGACGATGATCCTCCACCTCCTCCTCCTCCACAAGCATACCAACCCACCATCTCATCTTCTTCCTCCACCACCATCTCCTTCTCTAGTAGCTAACCGACCACCATCTCCTCTAGCAATCGACCAACCAAATGCTACACCCATTGCACTCTCTATTGATGCTATAGACACTATGATCGTACGAGTGATATAGTTTCTGGTGGAGAGATATATCAAATGTTACATTCTACATTATTATCTGGTAGAGGTGCTTGTGCCTTTGGATTCAATGATGGAGGTATTGATGCCTTTGGCTCTAGTGGCAGACCTAACTTATACCAATTGTTGACATGTATATATTTTATTCTTGTGATGTATATTTGACATGTATATTAATTTTGGTATTATCATTCATATATATTATTCCTTTTCATATCGTGTTGATGTTGTTTTATTTATAAAATATATATTTGTGTGTATGTTATGATTTATTTGTTTTTAAATTAAATTTGAGATGTATTACTAGTTTAAATTTGAGATGTATTACTTGTTTAAATTTGAGATGACATGTCAACTCCCACTAGCACATTCGGTTAAGGCGTGGGTTTCATTTGCTAGGCAACCCGAGTTCAATACCCTTATGACGTGTTTAGTCAGGAGGAGACACCCAAAAATCCAACCATGTTAAGGGTTGGTGCGACCCATGCCGGGTTCAATCCTTGGGTGATTCTGATGGGTTAGATGCCCCTGGGTTGTGGTTTCTTAGCCAACGATTGAAATGTTGGCCCTGCAAGTGATGAGCATTTTTAACAAACAAAAAATTTGAAATGCCATATTTGACATATTTGAGATGCTATATATTGTTTAACTCTAATTATAATCATTTAATGTCATTTTTATGTGGTAATCATATGTCATTATATAATGTTTAACCATTTTTCAAGGTGAATTCTTTGTTATGCAAGAAGATATTGATTAAACATGTTTACAAACTTGATTAAAAGATTCAACCAATGATTTCTTGATTTGATTAATACTTTAAATTAATTTTTTGGATTAAACTATATTTTTTTAATTTATTCTTAAATAATTTTACTAAAGGTTTCATTAATTTGATAAAATTGAAATTGTTTTGTAGGCATACCAAGAAGTGTTCCAAGATCCAAATGGAATACCACAGAACAAGAAAGTGGAGAACAAGATATAGTTATTGACAGACTCTCCTTTACAAAATGTGAGACTGTATAGATAGTCCATGGTAGAGTCAAATGAAGTGAAAAAGCAGTTTCAAAAGTTGTTGGAGCAAGAAGTCATAAGACACATTGCCTCGAGGAAAGGGTAACTCATTCCCTAAAGCGCTCCCTCTACAAAGGCACTCATGAGGATGATTATCATACATGGCCTTGCATGTCAATGACAATCCACCCATGAAGTAAACCCTAATCAATACCACATACCATTGCACATACTACTTTATGTGTTCCTTGGGACATACTTCTTATCCTAGGTAATGGCACACTTAATAGGGGGTCATAATGATCCTCCAATACCTAAACTTGGAAAATTGTATGACTTTATAGGCTAGTGTGAAGTTTGAAGAGGATACTTTGTGAGATCTATCTAATGGCCTTTGCATTGACATGACTCACTTTATATGTTGTGTTTGAATTGTGTTCCTTGCCTCCGATCTTCATGATGCATTGGACTACATGAGCCCCTCCTTGGATGATGGATTTCACATAGCCACATGCTTGGTTGACACTTGGAGCCTTTGAAGGATATTGAGGGGATATTTGCACACTTCGATGGAGGTCATCCCCACCACTTAATTGAGAGTGTTCCACCTTCTCTAGAGGGAATTAGACCTTTACATGAGGATGTTACACGTTGAGATATGATGTGGCACCTTTTCCATGGTGATTGTACCTTTTGATGATGGGACGTTACAATTCTATGATGGGACGTTATACCTTAATGATGATGGGGCACCTTGGATGAGACAGTTGGGTTTCTTGATGATGATATGGAACCATTTGATGGCACATCACACCTCTTGGGGACATGATGCACCTCTTGAAGATGAAACATTGCAACCTTTCATGGAACATTTCACTTTTGAACCCCTAGACATCACTTTGGAGTGATTTGTCCCCTTCATGAGGAAAAAAGTGTCACATGTGTGATATTTAGAGCACATTTATGAGGGGCAGTTTGATGTTCAAGCTACTTTACTTCATTTTGGAGGCATCATTGGAGATCTTAGTGACCTATCCAGTCATGTATCATGTAGTTTTATGTAGTTTTTCCTTATCTCTGGGGTTTGAGAGAGATAAAGGAATTACTTTATGTTTTTAGGGCTTCTATTGTGTGAGAAGGGTGCTAGATCTCTCATATAATAAAAGAAGCACTTCTCACTTTTGAATAATTGCTACTTGTGGATATATATCACCACTTGTCTACTTTTTCTTTTCTATCTTATCAAGAATGCTATGGATAGCTAGTTAGAGCAATTTTGGGGGGAAGATGTGCTTGTGGATTCTTTGCTACTACTTGGATATTCATTACTAGGGTTTTGATGGATGAAAGATTTCTTGAGTAAGTGGTCACTTTTCATCTTGTGGTTTTGTTTATGAATTAATTTAAGCATAATGTTGTTTCTCTATTGTTGGTTGAGAATTCTCTTGGATTATTCTTGAACAAACCCTTCTTATCAAAGCTCTTGAAAGGTTACTAGTGAAGATCCTTCCCTTGAATTGTGCTACTAGTGAAGCCTCCCTTATGTTGGATTTTCTCCTTCACTAAAGAGAGGGAATTTTTTACCTAGGTGACAGTGGTAACATATTCTGATGTTCCACTAGTCTTGTGCCTTGTGAGGGATTTGCACTAAGGTTCTAGATTGTGTGGTAACAAGTACCAAAGAAGAATAGGACTTGGAGAATGTGCATTGACTACAAAGCTCTAAACTATATCACTCTCAATAATCCATACCATGTGCCATATATTGATGACTTGTTATATCAGAGTTCAAGCATGTAAAGTACTTAATCGAGTTCGATTAGAAATGTAGATATCATCAAGTTTGGATCAATGAAGACGACACTTGGAAGACCACCTTTGAGATGAATCAAGGTATTTACAAGTGCTTAACAATGCCTTTTGGTTTGGATAATGCATTTGATACTTTTATGTGTCTAATCAATTATGTACTACATCTATTCCTAGATTCATTTGTCATAAATTATTTCGACAACATTTGATATTTACTTCTACTTGGGAGGAACACATGTTACATATGAAGCAAGTGTTAACGACACTAATGATACATTAACTACTAGCAAAGATAAATGAGTGTGACTTTGTTGAGTAGTCCTTGGTATACTTGGGGCATATAATTGGTGGAGGTGAGTTGAAGATTTATCTTACAAAGATAGAGGACATCCTTAAATTTCCCACTCATACTAATGTCAAAGAAGTTAGGATTTTTGTCAGAGTTGCCCAAAAGTTAAGAAAGTTCATAGCATAACTTTAAGTTGTGGCAACACCACTTCATGTTATATAAACCAGTACTAAGAGTTTCCAATTGAGCAAGAATCAATGGACATCCTTTGAAATATAAGATTAGTTGAGCCCTTGTCAAAACGATACCTAACTTGTAGAAGTCTTTTGAAATAGAAAATGATGTTGGTGGGTATGTTGAGGTCGATATTAATATATGGGGGGAGATTGATCTGCTATCATTCAAATATATCCCATGGAGTAGAAGTGAACTACCCTACATATGTTGAGGAGTTGAGCGCTTTACTTTAAGCAAAAAATAAGTTGAAACATTATCTATTGGGTAAGGATACCATCATTAATATTGATCACCGGCCTCTACAATTATTTCAGCCTCATAGTAAGCTCCAATAACAAAGACATTATAAATGAATGGGATTTCTATAAGAAGGGCGTGACTAGAAATTTCATTGATATGCTATTCATATCACCAACACCCAAAATCACAGTTTTGGGAGCCATTATGCACATGGATCCATTCACCCATGAAACATATAGAGAGGAGTATGTGGAAAATGAAAACTTTAAGGGGGTGTATCAATAGTTACAAGGACAAGAACAAGCAGATTTTGATCATAATCTACGAGATGGATTACTCTAAAAGATGGGGAAGATTTGTGTACCAAAGGAAGAAAGATAATAGCTAATAAGGGAAGCTCACACCTCCAATATTGGTGGTCATTTTGGTATCGAGAATATTATGGATAACTTGCAAAGGTATGTTTAATGGCCCAATATGTAATAAGAAATAGATAGGTTTAACATAGGTTGTATTTTATGTTGTACCAACAAGCCTATTAATAGGAAGCAAGGACTATATAGCCCACTTTTAGTGCCTACAAGACCATGTGAAAGCATATACATGGACTTTGTTGTGGGTTTGTTGAGGACAATAGGGCATGACTAAATGTATGTGGTAGTAGATAGGTTCGCAACAATGTGTTTTTTGATGACTTGAAAGAAGACCATCAAAGAACAAGAAGTTGTGAGCTTGTTCTTTGAAAATGTATGGGTCACAAGGTCTCCACTCAATGGACCTGTGACATAGTGCGTTCATTTGTGGGATATTAAAGAATACCTCTAATTTCACTAGATATTGATAAATACCTCCCCAAATCCTTTTGTTTAACCCCCCTCCCAATAAATTTTTCCAATAAAAAAACCCTATTTTTACTAGATATCCCTTGTTTTTACCAAATACCCCTTTTTTTATTCCCCCAATACCTTTAAACCCCCTCATAACCTACATCCCCCCAATACCTACAATATATTGACTCTATTTTTCATAATTAAAAAACCCACTTTATGAATGAACGTGATAAGATATCGATCGATAAGGTGAAACCCCTATGCTCCCCCCAACCTAAGGGCATCGGTGTGATTGCTCCTCGCATATATTTTGCATACTAAAATAGACTTCTAATTGTTGCAATAGATGATTCAACTTAATTGTGTTTATCTTACCTCCATAGGGCTTGATCTTGACCTACGCTTCCATTTTAAACATGTGTTAAGAAGATTGGTTATTGGAGTCACTTTTTCTAAGCTTCAGTTCTTCCTGCTCTTTCTTCAACTCCTCATGATATTTTGGCTTCTCATGAAATTAAGGCTTCTCCAAAATCGGGTTGATATTCTTCTCAAGAGTGGGCATGAGTGCAATCATGCTCTTAGAAATATAAGCTAATTGAACTTCCAAGCTTGTGAATCTTCTTTCAACTTCATTGACCAATCCTTCTCGGTGCTCTTCTTCCATTTTTATAAATTGAGGAGGATTTTGATCACCAATAGCTTTAGTTTCTAAGGAGATGAGGAAACAATTCATCAACTTTCTCATCATAATACCATTTGGTCTTTGCTAGTAAATGACCCTTCGATCCTACCTTCCAAAGTTGTTTTTGACCCCTTCTGGTCCTTCTAATATTCTTTTGTAGAATTCCTTTGGTAATTCCGCCTATGCATCCTATTCCAAATCTCAATGGAAGGTAGGACTTGGCTCTCTTCATCCTCATTGAGCATAGATGGCTTGTAGAGTTTCAATTTCTCCACATTTACTAACAAGTAAATGTGCATATAAGGTGGAAGACTAGGCCTATAGAAATTGTTTCCTACTTTCTCCAATATTTCAAAGGGTCCATATCTCATGCTTTCATTTTCTTCCCTGGTCCTTGTAACATTTTATTATTAGGGTGCAACCAAATTATGTCTCTTGCTTTGAAGGTCTTGTCAATCCCATGTTTATCGTGTCTAGCCTTGTATTTCTCGCAAAGACTTAATTTGTTTCACCTAGACCTATAAATGTATTTTCCTCATCCTATCTATGGAATTTTTTCCCTTTAATGCATCACTTGATATCATTGTCCTTGCTTTAGATTTTCCAAATACAATATCCAATGGTTATGGTGTAAAATATCAAAAATAAATTTCAACAAGGGCATACTGGTGGAAGTGTAGACAACTCTATTATAAGAATGTTGTATGTAAACCAAACTTTTATCCCAAGTCCCTGGATGCTTCTAATTGTAACCTCTAAAAAGATAAACTAAAGTCCTATTTATTGTTTTTTCCTACCCATCAATATATGGGTGAAAGGTAGTGGATCTCTTTAGTTTGGTATCTAACTTTCCCCATAATGAAGTCCAAAATACATTAAGTAATATAGTATCTTTATTATAAATGACATTCCTTGGGATCCCAAAGTGCACCAATACCATGGGGGCTTCACCTTATTGATTAATATATTATTATGTTCATTCATAAAGGGGGTTTTTAAATTATGAACAATAGAGTCAATATATTGTAGGTATTGGGAGGGGTGTAGGGTACGAGGGGTTTTATAAGTATTTGGGGGTATAAAAAGGGGTATTTGGTAAAAATAAGGAATATCTAGTAAAAATAGGGCTTTTTGTTATAAAATGTATTGGGAGGTGGGTTAAACAAAAGGATTTGGGGAGGTATTTATCAATATCGAGTGAAATTAGGGGTATTCTTTAGTATCCCATGAACGAACACACTATGTCATGGGTTCATTAAGTGGATACCTTATGAGGGGGAGACCCACCAACAACTAAGTGGTTGGTATTCAAATACCTCCTCAAGTCCCATTTTACCCTATCAGGTTTGAAGAGGACCAAAGAATATAGTGGCATTATTATCATAGATAAAAGGACATAGTGTACAAGAGTATGCTAAAAAAATGGGAAACAAGCCATTTAGTTGGAAATAAATCCCTGGGACCCAAATGTGGTCATCGAGTAATTGGGAGGTCTTCACAATAATGTAAAGAGGCAAATTATGTTATTCAAGCTCAATACCACTAATGAGGCCTATGTAATTGCCCAATACATTGAATCTTACAAGAAGAAGGGGAAACCAAACGGTTTGAAGTAGACATACCAACGTGGAGCTTTCAATAAGGGTGAGAAGAAGAAGGGGAAAAGAAAACTAAGAAGAATGACATCATTGTGCATGTGTGCAAGGAACCTAATAACCACTATGACCATTGCAACATTGGTGGTCACACAAAATAAAATTGTTGGAAGTTGCATCTAGAGCTTAATCCTAGGATCTACAAGTAAGAGAAATTCAAGAATAAGAATCTTATAATGAATGTAGGAAAGGACACAGAAAGAAAGTCATGTGTGGACAAAAATAGTGTCTGCATAATAGTGCAAATGGAGGTGAACCTTAGTAACCTCCATAACAAAGAGGAGGAGATGACAAAGTTATTCCATGTCTACATTCAAATCAAGAAAAACAAATTCGATGTGTTGTTTGATTCCAATTCATAGGAAAACCTCATTATAGAGGACTTGGTAAGTAAGCAAAGTTTAGAAGTGCATGATCACCCTCATCCATACCCTTTGGGTTGGGTGAATAAGGATGTAGAGTTAAAAGTTACTAACCAGTGTAAACTTAGACTTGCTATTAGTGCAAATTTTATTGATGAAACAAAAGTTGATTTAGTGCCTCGTGATGTTTATGGTGTAGTGTTTGACAAACCCTATACATATATCAAGGATGTTATCTTCACAAGGAGGGAAAACCAATACCACCTAATCATGGATGGTAAATTGTTTGTCACCAATGCACACAAGGGGAATTCTAAGATCTCTCTAGTGAGTGCACGCCAAGCCAAGAGATTGATTAGCTTGTTTAAGAAGTATGCACTTATTTTCTTGAGATAAAACTAGAAAGACAATAATTCAACAAGTGTGAAGGCATCCTTGAAGGTTGTACGAAATAACATAACTACCAATTGGAAGAGATTTTGTAGACATACCAAGAAGTGTTCCAATATCCAAAAGGAAGACCACTCAAGAGGCAAGCGGAGTACAAGATATAGTTGCCAATAGACTCTACAAAATGTAAGACTGTATAGATAGTCCATGGTAGATTCAGATGAAGTGAAGAAGCAATTGCAAAAAATGTTGGGGCAAGGAGTCATAAGGTTAAGTACCTCACTATGTAGTTCCCTAATCATACCCATACTAAAGAAGGATGAGACTTGGTGAATGTGCATTGACTACAAAGCTCTAAACTAGATCACTCTCAATAATTTGTACCCTATGTCTATATGGATGACTTGTTAGGCCAGCAAAAACATGTAAAGTACTTCATCAAGATGGATTTGAAATTTAGATATCACCAAGTCTGGATCAAGGAAGAAGACACTTGGAAGAATACCTTTGAGATGTAGCAAGGTATTTACAAGTGGTTAATAATGCCCTTTAGTTTGAGTAATGCACTTGCTACTTTTATGTGTTTAATGAATGATGTAGTGCATCCATTCCTAGATTCATTTTGTAGAAAATCAGTAACAAAAGTACTCTAACTCACTTAGGACTTTTGTCAAACACTTTGTAAACGCATATTTTTATCTTAAATGAACTATGATATGTATTGACCCACATTCAGCTATATCATAAGCATAAACACACATTACTAAGAAAATAGCATCGAAAAATAACAATGAACAACGATCACAAAACACGTGTTCAAACTTAGATTTTAGCAACTAGCAACGGAAAATAACAATGAACAACAATCACAAAACATGTGTTCACACTTACATTTTGGCAACCAGCTAGGGAAAACCCCAACTTGGGGAACCCACCAAGAGAAATTTATTATCAGCTTTAGGAAGTACAAAAGCTATAACAGTAATACATTTAGTAGCAAGAGAAACACAAGTTAAACTCACTTGCAGACACCCACAATAGTCCCCAACTCCTGCCTTTAAAACCATGCCACATTACGTATGGCTTGTACGACCCCACTGAGAAACAACACCTCAAATTTTGTGCCAACATGTTGTTGTACGGTTAGATCTGTATGACCTTTCTATTGCAAGAAAAACCTCAAAACAAACTTGATTTTCATGCCACAAACAACCTCAATTTTCATGCCCTCTTTTCTTGTTTTATGACCTGTACAAATTTGTATAGTGCGAGCTCCCACTCAGTTGTAACCTTCAACAACTTCTCACATAAATTTGTCTTGGGATTTGTGCCCAAATTCTCTTGGAATCTATGCCAAATCTGTTGCATACACTTTCCTTCCAACTCTCTCTCAAATTTATCTTGACATGTCTTTCACACTACCCTAGGCTTACTCTTATAACTGAAAATGACTTTTCACCTTCCCCGTCCCTAAATCAAATGCCCAAGATCTAATCTTGCCTTTACAAGATCAAGGGACATGATTCATTCCCTCCAAAATAAATCACTTAAATTTACTAAAGTTATTTTCCACTTTGTGATATAAGTTCACTTTATGATATAAAGTCACTTTAATAAAACAATAGAAGGTCAATTTTACAAAATGTCACCTTACTAAAAGAGCCACTTTATTACAACTTTATAAAACACCTATTCCAAACTCAAGTGCCTAGTAGAGAAAATGCAAGGTCACTTCCACATACAAGACAAAACATGTGGAGTACCTCTTGAGTTATAAAAGCTAACATTCCCTCTTAGCGAGGAAGGTACTCACTGCCATCACCATCACTTGGTCTTGTCCTCAAGTCCATCACATTGTTTGCAATAGGAGCTCCCTCTGAACTTGGAGCCAACCTCAATGCTTGCATTGAACTCGAACCTGAAGACCTCCTCCTGGAAACCACTCTGAACCTTGAGCTCATAGAATAATCCACTCTCCCACCTTGAGCTTATTTCCACTCACACCAGTTGAGCCTTTTTTCAGTGCATATAAGAGACTCCCTCTCTTCCCTCAGATTTCGAGACTGAATCCTTAGGCCCACTGTAGTCTCAAGAGCCTCCTGCTCCTCATCTGACTCTAAATCTCCAACTGTAGGTTGTCCTCGCACAATGTACAACCTATCAACTCGATCACCAATCAATTGTGGCTCAACCAGATCTTCTCCCTCTCTATAGATAAATACATGTCCAATCTTGAAAAATGTCACATATCTCGCATATGCCAAGGCTAACACTGAGAATAGTTTAACCCTCGACCCTGGAACAAATAGAACTCCATCAACCACTAGGATTTCTCCAAAATCGAGCTGGAATCTGACCCTTCCAACTCCACATACTGCTCATGCCATTCCCCCTTCGGTTTCAACTAGCTGGTCTGGACCTGTCTCTGTGATACTGAGGAATATATGCCATATTCCTGTCATATGACATGAGGCTCCATTGTTAATGATCCATCTATTGTCAGGCACAAATCCAGTACTCCTGACACTTGACACGAGAGTGACCAATGAGAAATCCCTTTCAAACTTGTCTGAAAAGTCCTCTACTGATTTTGTTGTCGTTGCAACGGGCCCATCCTTCTCTTTTCTCTTCTTCTTCTTATTCTCCGAGCATTGGGCTACAAGGTGTCCATAATAGGGTCAGAAAAAACATATGAATTTTCTCAAGTCTTTCTTGAAACTCCCCTACTTATTTACTTTGTTATTTGTTGCCAGAGAAACATTCTCTTCATCAACTCCATCTCCCTTCTGTCCAATGCTCTGAGATCCTTCTCGGATCTCCTCTTGAGTGAAGTCGTCCCACAATCTGCTCCAGTTTGGAAGATGTTCTTGACCCACCACACACTTCATGAAGACTTCCCATTCCTTGGTGAATCCTTTCAAGGCTATCCCCACCAACTCTAAATCTAAAATCAACTCCCCAACTACAGCCAACTCATCTTTCATATGTGTTACCAAAGTAAGATAGGATTCCACATTCTCACCCTTATCCATCTTAGTATCATGCAACTTATCCTTTAAGGCCATCTTCTGGTTCTCATTCTTCACCTCATACAAGTTTCTCAGTGTCTCCCACGTGTCATAAGTTGTCTTCTTCTCAGCTAAGTGTGGGATAAGTGAGTCTTTCACTATATCCAGAATAAGCCTATGAGCTTTGGCTTCCTTTCCCTTGTGTACATCCAAATAGGGTATGTTGTGGGAACAACTACTATAGATTTGACAAAGCTCGAAAGTTTGGTCTCCCTAAGAATAGCTAAAATTATGACTTTCCATTGCAAGTAGTTGGAAATCCCTTCCAATCGGTCCTCATATTTGATGCAAGCAACCATTTCCTCTCGACTTTCCAATAGAAAACAAACAACCAAGTTTCCCCCTTTCAAATCCTTGCCAAAAATAGCACTACTCACTATAACTCAGAGCACCTGCTCTGATACCATGTAGAAAATTAGTAACAAAAACACTCTAACTCACTAAGGACTTTTGTCAAACACTTAGTAAACACAAATTTCTGTCTTAAATGAACTTTGATATGTACTGACCCTCATTCAGCTATATCATAAGCATAAACACGCATTACTAAGCAAATAGAAATGAAAAATAGCAATCAACAACAATCACAAAAAACATGTGCACACTCAAATTTTGGCAACCAACTAGGGCAAACCCCAACTTGGGGAAACCCACCAAGAGAAATTTATTATCAGCTTCAGGAAGTACAAAATCTACAACATTAATACATTTGGCAGCAAGAGAAACGCAAGTTAAACTCACTTGCAAACACCCACAACAGTCCCCAACTCGTGCCTTGAAAATCATGCCACAGTCCGTACGACCTGTACAGCCCAGCTAAGAAACAACACCTCGAATTTTGTGTCAACCTAGTGTTGTATGGCCATATCTGTACGACCTTTCTACTACAAGAAAACCTAAAAACAACCTTGAATTTTATGCCACAAACAACCTCAATTTTCATTCCCTCTTTTCCTGATGTACAACCTGTACGGATCCATACAGTACTACCTCCCACTCAACTGTAACCTTCAACAAATTCTCACATAAATTTGTCTTGGTATTTGTGCCCAAATTCTCTTGGAATCTGTGCCAAATCTTATGCATACACTTTCCCTCCAGCTCTCTCTCAAATTTCTCTTGACTTGTCTTGCACACTACCCTAGGCTTACTCTTATAACTGAAAATGACTTTTCACCTTTCCCATCCCTATATCCAATGGCCAAGATCTAATCTTGCCTTTATAAGATCGAGGGACATGATTCATTCCTTCCAAAATAAAGCACTTAAATTTACTAAAGTTATTTTCCACTTTATGACATAAAGTCACTTTAATAAAATAATAGAAGGTCACTTTTACAAAAAGTTATTTTACTAAAAGAGCCACTTTATTACAACTTTATAAAACGCATATTACAAAGTCAAGTGTCTAGTAGTGCAAATGCAAGGTCACGTCTCACTTCCGCATACAAGACAAAATATCTGGAGTACCTCCTGAGCTATAAAAGCTAACACATTTGTCATAACTTATTTGGATGGCATTTTGATCTTTAGTTCTACTTGGGAGGACCACATGTTGCATATGAAACAAGTGTCAAAGACACTGAGGAAACATCAACTACTAACAAACATAAGAAGAGTGATTTTGATAAGTAATCCTTGGTGTACTTGGAGCATTTTAATGGTGGAGGCAAGTCAAACATTTATCTTACAAAGATAGAGGCCATCCTTAAATTTCCTACTCCTACTAATGTAAAAGAAGCTAGGATTTTTGTGGGAGTTTCCCAATATTTAAGAATGTTCGTAATATCATTTTCAGTTGTGGAAACACCAATTCTTGTTATAATAGCCAAAAGTAAGAGTTTCCTATGGGGAAATAACCAATGGACATCCTTGGAATAACTGAAAATATAAGATTAGTCAAGCCCTTGTCCTAATGCTACCTAACTTGTAGAAGTATTTTGAAATAAAAATTGATGCTAGTGGGTATGCTACCGGATTCATATTAATGCAAGAGGGAAGACCAATCTTCCATCATTCAAAGTTATTCCGTGGAGCGGTACTAAACTACCCTACATATTACAAGGAGATATATGCCTTGGTTCAAGCAATAAATAAGTCGAAGCATTATCTATTGGGTAAGGATACCATCATCGATACCAATCACTAGCTTATACAATACTTTAAGGCTCATAGTAAGCTCCAACAAGTAAGACACCATAAATGTTTCTATAATAATTTCATGTAGTGATTAAATATAAGAAGGGCATGACCAACAAGTTGGATAAAATGCTATCTAGACCACCAACACCTAAAATCACAGTTCTGGGAAACATTATACACACGGATCCATTCACCCATGAAGCATACAGAAAGGAGTGTTGCCCCTTCAGGGGTAATAGTCCCAGAGCCACCCAATCAGTTGGTGTGGCATGTTCCATCTCGCATGTGATCGGTTGATCATGTCATTCATATATAGATTCTCTACTTATTCTCCCTTAGTTACACAATGATTCAACTACCTTAGCCATGCTATATTTGTTCTATCCAGCCTCACACTTTAGTTGACAAATGCACTATGGATGGTACATTGTGGTTTTCACTCTGATTTGTTTGATAATCCATGCATTTGTGGTTATTTAGGTGTGGTGTTACAACTTCTGAGTTATTCATGAAAGTGGTAAACATTGAGATGAGATCCAATAACACTTTATGACTTTTACAATTTTATTATTTTCCTCATCGTACCTCGAGGGACCATAGTTTTCCTTTAGAAGTGTTTTTATTTCTTAGGTAAGTTTGCACTACTAGGAAACTAGTTGAGGTAGCACTTTTCACATGCTAACCATACTTAACATTTTCCATTTTTCTTCGTTTCACTCTATTCCATCCATGTTTTTTTTTTTTTTCATGTTTGACTTATCAAATGTCACCAAAAAAGGTCTAATTAAGAAATCCTAAGTCAATACAGCATAAGAGAAATAATGTCAAAAGAAAAAAAAACATTAAAGCTTGAGCAATGCCACTTCGCTATGAGGTCAATGCCCCTAGTCCCATGTGTGTCTATGAATATCTAAAGAAAAATGGACTTGTTCATTAAAATGAATATATAAAGAAAAAGGCTAAAAGGGGTAGTAATAAACAATGTCGAGGAAGGTAACTCAATGCCAAAGCTCCCTCTTAAAGGCTCCTATATAAAATCCTATCTCTTAAAATCTAGTTGAATAAAATCACAAGACCTATGCAACATATTAAATGATTTTGAGGGTCATCACATGAAGTTTTTTTTCCTTCCCCATTCCATAATTATTCATCACATCACCCACCTTTTTCCTAGGGACTTAGGAAATACTCATTGTTCTAGGACTTGTCACATGTATAAGGGTCAATGTTGAGCCCCCTTGGTAAAACTTAGGTAAATATTAAAACTAACCTTTATTGTTATGTAGTGTTAAGAGAAATCACTAAGTGTGCACCACCTAATGGCTTGTAAAGAAGTTAGACCCACCACTCCAAGTGGGCACCCCACATTGAGAAATGTGTACCATGACTCAAGGTCCATGACGTTGCATTGGGATCTGTCATAATGCATTGGGATCCATGACACTGCATCAAGATCTGTGTACCCATATTTGGTCATGTCTACCTACATTAGGATCTATGCCATTTTCCTTGGAATCCATGTACTTCATTGGGATACATGTCACTTCTTTCGGATCTGTGATTGTGCATCGGGCTATGACAGGGATGCCACATCATAACAGTGCCACATGGATTGCTTCATGAGGGTTCCCTTGCTTAGTTGGATGACATTATCCCACATGTGTGACTCATTCTCTCACATGGACCACATGTGGGGTCTGTTGAAGTAGTTGAGGACGTGGACCATGTTGTTATAGGTTGTTACAGGGATGGACCAGGTTGTTATAGGTTATGGACTAGGTGGTTATAGTTGATTACAGGTAGTTAAGTTGGTTATTTCCTTTTGGAATTTGCACACTTGATGAGGTACCTTGCTTTGGGTCACACATACCACTTCCCTCTCCTTCTAAGAGGGCACACTCTACATTGGTTGACTATTCTTCATTATTACATGTTGGACCACCACTTTATGGACATTTTATGAGGGTGCTCCAAATTTGGACCATCGTTTGACTAGATCATGGGACGTTGGAATACTTTGAGGAGGGAACACCTTTATCTATATTCTATTAGACCACACATGTGGTATCTTGGTCATATTCTCACTATTTTATGAAGGTATTGCCCCTCCATTTTGGGATTTTGTTGTAACTACTTGAGTATTGTCCCATGGTTCTTGTCCTCCTTGTTTTTGCACACTGTATTGTATATGCCCATGGTTTTCTACATGGTTCTAGAAGGGCGCGCCTCCTATATAAAGAAGGCTTTGCCCTCATTTGTAACTAAAGTAGGGAGAATAAAAACTGTTTGGCTTATTTTCGTTTGTGTTATTGGTATTGGCTTAATATTTCTTCATGATTATTTTGTGAGGGATCTAGCAAGAGATTTTATTTGTAACAAGTGAATGTTGGTTGAGAAAGCTAGCAAGGATCCACATGAAGAGAAAAGTGCTACAGTGAAGGAGATTCAAGAGGTAAATTTTCTTCACAATCCTTGGTTTTCTATATTTAGACTAGAGTATTGAGTTGGCAAAGCTTCATTTGCTTTCCAAATCCTACCTCAAGATGGCATAGAGGCTATTGCCACTTAAGGAGTTGGTAACACACTCCTATCACCATCGAGATCTTGGATGCATCTAAGTAGTCCTAGAATTTCGAATTTATCCTAAGTGTCAAGTAAAAATTTGATGACAATCATTTTAAGCTTTATGTAGATTTATAAGTGTCAAATTATTTTTGTTATTATATGCAAATTTGATACCTAAGTTAATAGTGATGAGAAATTTATACCAAAAACCTATTTATAAAAAAAAAACTATAGAAATAAGTTGATGTTGTTCAAATAAACTCACAATTTGAGAAGAGACCTATACATTACTAATCACAAATATATTCATGATTGTAACCGAAGTCACAAGTCCTAGGAAACATCCCATTCTTAACCTAACATGCTTGTGGTTAACTGAGATATGTTTGTTTTGCTTGGAGGATTCATCATCTTGTCCACTCCCATAGCTTCTTTGATCTTGAAAAATTTCCAGTTTGAGCCCTACATTGACATTGAAAAACTCCAGTGGGAATGTAACGTCAAGGAGAGAATCAAATATAATGCAGTCCAACATCAACTTCAAACTCGTGGCACAGTTGTCAAGATTCAGGAATGAGAAATCTGGATCGACGACTACAAAAGCATTGGCATCAATATCTTAGGGATTCACCTCAGGCTTCTTGGAGAAAATTGATACACAAAACTTTGGTGGCAATTGACAATCTTCACTAGAAGACCCTTTGTCATAACCAGAAACAATGCTTGGCTCGAGAAAATCATGCATGTCCCATTTTTTAACTAGACATGCATCTGGATACTCAATTAAATATTAACATTGTATGTGGACTTGGATTCTCACACAACATTAAATTTAGTTTACTGTTTTATTTACTCCTCCAACAAACCAATTCAGTGGGTCGCTTAGGTAGGAGGTTACACTATATAGTTATAGGAAACTAAGTACCCAAAATTTATGATGGGTACCCTACAGAGTGGAGCGTCGATTTGACAGGTTCAAAATTTTTATGCCGGTAAATGCTGACATGTGGATTTTGTATCGACGTGTCAAATACGTCTTAAAACCAAAAAAACATCCTGTGAGACGTCAAATTCCAGGACTACATCTAAGACCTCTTGAGGGAACTTGCTAGGTACACCCTAGGGTTTCCTAGAGTCCCAAGATCCATTGTAAAACCCAAGCCTCAAGGAGTATTGGTTGACTCCATGGCCCAATAGGATAGGCACTGGTTTTTTATTTTCTTTTCTCCCAATTAAAATTTGATCTTTTGCTTTGTTTGTTTGTTTTGCAACCTAGGGTTTCATTGATAACTTTTCAGATATAGTTTGTTTTCTCTTCCAGTCTTGAGTAGAAGGGTTGAATCTAGATTATGCTTAAATTATTTTGGGGCAAGTCATCTTGTTTCTTTGATTTCTTAACCATGTGGATGCTTGCTCGTGTGTTGGATCTAGTGCTTAAATGTCAAATGTTTTGGATAGATCTAAATTTTATTGGTGAATTGTCCTATTGATGTCATTGGTAAATATTGTTTGAGTTAATCCGCCTAATGTTGAATGATGGAAATGCATGCGTGACAAGATTTTAAACTTTACTTGCCTATTCCAACACATTGAGCAAAGCATCAAATGAGGATTTGTTGATTGAGTAACTTCAAATATAAATACCTTGATGTGTTAATATATTAATCTTACACTCTTTATGGCATGTGGATATATAAGAAACATATTGTTAAATATGCTCCTAGATAAATATCTTAAGTGTTGGTGACCTGTGTTCAGAAATTAGGACTTGGGTTTGCACACTTTGGCATTTATATTTCACAATTTTTTGTTTGCATTTAAATCCTTACACCATGAAATGATAAATTAGTGCTCAACACATTGAAACGATTTGCATGAGAAGGGTAAGACAAATCAGATCTTGACTTTGTTCTTGTAATTTGCATTTGGTGAGCATATAAAAAAATGAGTAATCTTTGAGGAAATAAATTTGTTTGGCAGTGTTACTTGTTACTGTTGGAATGTCCCTAACTGAATGATTGTTGATATAAATTTTGATATAAAGCAGTGATAATTTTAAAGAAGAATTGACTAAAAATTTGGTATATAAGATCATTGATAAACACACTTTAAATTCTTGTGATGTTTCATGGTATCTCAATGATGATGAAAGCCTCTAAGTACTTCATGATTTGATGAATGATTTCTAATCTAAATTGTCATAAATATGTTATAACTTAAATTGATAGTGTTTCAAGATGAAAAAATTGTCTAAATTTGATGATGTGTTTGGTTTGACGACACTTCTTCTTAAATAAGTGGGTTAATATGGCATTTATCATTCTTACGAAACACATTGACATAGTTGATTAGCTTGTTGCTTTTAGTTAAGGATATGATTGTAGATTTTAACCTTGTACAATATCTACTGCAAACATATATTCAGTAAAAGAACAGAAAAGATACAATGGCAAATACAAACATTACACAGAGATTTTTCCCCTCGAAACCCAAACCAAAAAAACCAACATATTCTATATTCATTCATAGTGATACATTGTTTACAATACAATATACATATAGGAGCCAACGACATCCAAAACCCTAACCCAATGACCTGGATTAGTCTACAACCGTAATTCTTTAACCGGAAAAAGAAAACCATTGGCAAAGAAACCATGTGCCGAAAAACCACCTAAATATGTGACACATTTCTCGAGGCAAACAAAATATTTTCGGGGGTGTTGCCCCCCTGCACCCCCTCTAACCCCCTTGCGCGCTCGACGCATACGCTTAGACTCTACTACTCGTGCAAAGAATATAACACATACCCAACAATGATGATATACTTTGATGTATCTTATAATACATTGGTTCATTAATTCAAGTTCCTGGTTACAGGGCTAAGTGTTAAAAATAAACAATTGGGATTGTTATTGCAGGATCTGTACTTGTATAAAGCCCAAATCTGTGTAACTACAGGAAATCCTACCACTATCACCTTATTAAGAAATCCCCTCATTTTAGTGATGGAGGAGGTCCACCACAGGGGAGGCTTCCCCAATGACCTCAAGGGATCAAGCTAGCAAATTTGTTAGCCAAACCTACCACCTCCTCTCTTGATCACCTAAGTCAAGGTCTAGGTCAAGGAGAACTAAGTGTTGGGTATGTGTTATATTCTTTGCACGAGTAGTAGCGTTTGAGCGTATGCACCGGAACCCCCAGAAAAAAAAATCCTGCCTTGGGAAATGTGACACCTACCTCAGGAAACATGTCTTGTATTTAGGTGGTTTTTTCGGCACATGGTTTTTGCCAATGGTTTTCTATTTCCGGTTAAGGAATTAGGGTTTTGGACTAATCCAGGTCATTGGGTTAGGGTTTTGGATGCTGCTAGCTCATATATGTATATTGTATTGTAAACAATGTAACACAATGAATGAATATAATATATGTTGGTTTTCCCGGTGTTGGAGCTGCCCTTGTTTTTTTTTAGCTTGTCACAATTTTCATTTTGATGCTTGAAATCTAAAGATGGTTTTCTTTTTCCCTCCGAAATATTGAGACCTCTGAAACTTTGTCACGTGAGCAGCGACGATTATTCTACTCTCGAAAAAAGTCCTACCTTTCGTAAGAATGTTTCCTCTTTTTGTTCTACTTCGAGATCTCGCAGGTCGGATACTATAACTCATGTAATTCACACGTCCCGAGTCACGAAACAGTGAAGTCGTTTAAATTTTCACTCAAGACAGTAACAAGGGTAAAAATTTTCTTAACTCATGATTAGACGTCGTCGGGGTTTCGCGCCTCGGCGTTCACCAAACTCAAAAATTTATTGTCACAGCCCCGATAGCCAAGAACATGAGGTCCTTTTTGAATAACCCATGTCAAGGATTAAAGGCAAGAGCTAACCGTGGTAAAGTTTTTCTCGGCGTTTCGCCACTCGGCACCATATTTTTCGAAAGTTACAGCGTCTAGACCCCGACTTGCGAAATCGCGATGCAATTAAAACTTGATTAATTAATCACTTAATCCAAGATTATCTTCCTTGTAATTAAGTCACGTCATCGCGACCTCGCGATTTCGTAGCTCGGCATGTAAATCTCCCAGAAACTTATCTCCAAAGCTCCGAGTCGTGATATGGCGAAAGTAATAATTATAAAATTAATCGAGCCTCAAATCACAATTACCTTTAATAACCAAAGTCGATCTTCGCAGTCTCGGGTGTTAAAGACTCAAAATATTAAAGGAAAATTCTCGATATAACGAGTAGTGAGATATTGATTAACGTTGGCAAGATTGGATTAATTAAGCTAAATCAAGACATATCCCGCGTTTCGATGCTTGCACGATTCACAAGGAAGCCTTTTCTATCCATACGCCAACTGAATTTTAAACCGCCAAAATTTATGACATTAATGAGGAAATAGGGTAAATCTATGAATATAAGATCGGATTCTTTACGACAAAAATTTATTTATAAATATGATTTGACAGGCTTGCTTTGAAAGGTACCGAGTTTTCAAATATATGTAAGAGCTACGCTTCATTACAACGAATGCATATTTCATAGCCCACAGAGCTCATCACTTCTGAGTAAACTGACTTCTGTATGTATACGCAGTTCTATCGCAGAAGAGCTAAAACGCAAGCTTCAGCCATGGCTCCACAGAAAGCAGGAAAGGCGAATGTTGAGGTTACAGGACAAGGCTCAGACAATGTCTCTGATACTTCACCCTGAAGTATCAACTCGATCCCGAACTGGTCATATGTTTCAGATATTCTGCAAGCAGAATTAGTGGATTATTCCGACAACTCTGACGACAACGAAAGAGATGATTTAACCACCAAATACAAAATAGTCATCCAATCCGGAATGCACAGGGTAGCAGCCAGACCGCGGTTGCTTCCATATTATGATATGGTCTGATAGGCATTGGACCATGTGGACATACCGACGAGGACTATCATGGACGAGCAGAGAGTCACTATCGAGACTTTTAGGCCAGAGAATTTGCAAACCATGTATAAGCTGCCCACGACGTCCGATTGCACATATGGTGTCGAGTTCTTGGAAGAATTCAAGGAGAAGGAATGCGTACAGTACGATAAGACCATGTCCAGTTTGATAAAGGATTGGGTTTCAAACACCGCGAAGTTCAGAGCTGATGCCCACGGCATTTATGCAATCGCTTCGTTGGAACCGCAGTATAGATATGTGGCCATGATGACATGCCAGTTATATGGGAAAGAGGACACAGTGCATTTTTTCCTTGCGTGGGTGCCTCTAATGTTTCGGGTCGCAGAAGGTTGTTCCTTTAATTGGGCAAAGATGCTTTCGGATAGCTTGACCAATCGGGTCACAAAGTATCAGGAGCAAAAGGAGGCTGGGAAGGCATCGTCATTCTTCATGTCCGTGTACATTATGGACGCAATTTGTTCTATGAAACCATTTACATTGATGAGCTGGAGTTGGACTCCGGCCGAAGAAGAACCCATACATGTATATCATGCAAAATTATGGGAAAACAAATCAGAAAATTTTGCGTATGAAATTTTTAACTGGGTGATGGTACCCCTGCATGTCACCATTTTTGGTCACACGCCACCCTGGATCTTGGACAGCATAGTAACAAATCTGAGCAGCATCGCAGATTGGTATGTGGAGGCAGAATTTTCATACCTCAAAGTTTTCGGGGCCTCTGTTCCCCCACATGCGTTACCATTGTTCATTCCAGACAAGTTGGCTTGTCGCGAGGTTGCCCGGCAAACGGTAATTGGCGGTGTGAGCAAAGAGCTTAAAGGGTATTCAAAGAAGGTATGGCCGTCTTTTCCCATTCGTTTGAATTCTTATTCTTTATTAGATTTCGGGCATGCCAAAGCCGAGGCTGCTGCCCTGGATGACCTAAATTTGGTCTCCATCGAATACAAGAAGCACGATCCACAGAGGTCCGTGAGCAATCATTTAGCTAATTGCAGGCTCAAAAGATTTGAGCATGAGAATTCACCCTCGGATGACATTTTCCAAGGAGCGAGGTCCTATGAAAAAATTCTAACACGGATTCAATCCTTGGCACCCGAGGAAAGAGTCGATGTATTGAAGTTCCAGGAACATCGACGTAGCTGTCTTCCAGCTGTGTTGCGAGGTGAGGGTCCAGGTGTTTTGGAGACAAAACAGAAGGATGCCGAAGGTTCTAAGGATGCAACTCCTGACCAGGGAAAACACCAGGGCGAGGGGGAACAAATGAAGAATCTGGAAGCAGAGAAAAAGACTCCAGACCCGTCGAAGAAACAGAATCCGGAGACAGAGATAAAGACTCCAGAACTGCCAAAGAAATAGAATCCGGAGACAGAGATAAAGACTCCAGAACTACCAAAGAAGCAGAATCCGGAGACAGAGGTAGATACTCCAGGAAAATCTACAAAGCAGATCAGAGAACCCATCACATCAGTCACCCCCTTGCAGTCGATGCAGGGAAATATCGATGCAGGATGCATTTTCAACGAAGAGTTGAGGCCCATAAGAGTAGAAGAACTCTCTCCGAACGAGTTTTTCTTTGATAAAAAGAGAAAAGTAGTAGTAAAAAAGGAATTCTACCAGGAAGGAGAGTCGACTGTCAAGAAGTATAAAGTTATGACCGAGGGAAAGGATAAAAAGAATGAGCAATTCGCCACTGAAATAGCAGGGACACTAGGAGCGTATGCCTCGGCGAATCAATTCTCAGTCGGGCTCCTAAAAAACCAACTTAAAAGAAAAAATCGCCTAATTAAGACCCTTGAAGCCAGACTGGCCACAGGAGTAGAGAATGTTAAAGATTAGGCGAACATGGGAATGGAGCAGGCCAGATTGGCCGATAAAAATGAAATAGAGATGCTCAAAACTGAGCTTGAGCAAGCACAGCTGGTGATCCGAGATGGTCGAATGCAAGCGAGCCAACAGAGGAATTTGATCGAGCAGCTGCAGGCTAGGGTGGAGATCGCCGAGAACAGAATGATAGACATCGGGATGTTCAAATCCCAGGCAATCAAGATTCGAAGCAGAATCTTTTCGGCACAACAGAATTTGCTCGCCAAGGTGGGAGCGATCCGAGAAAACTGTCGGCTGGTCAATCAGGTTTCTGAGAACTTATCGTCTAGAGAAAGGGATGCAGGAGCAGCTCGGGTCGCCTTCCAGGAGGCGGTAATAGCCACGAACAACAGGGTTTCGACGAGTACTCCCAGGTTCACCATTTCAGAGCAAACCCGAGGAAACATTCTGTGAAAGGAATGGGAGCATAACATTGCCGAAGGCAAGCAACAAGCCCAAAAGATAACCAATTCCTTAGAGGAGGCCTTTAATTATATAGAAGGTGAGCTGCTGGGCATTGACAGCGGAGGCAATGCCGAGGCGTTGATGCAAATGAATGTGGAACAGATCTCACTTGATCTGAAGGAAAAGGAAGAAAGACATTCGGTCGATATCTCTCAGATGACTATGGTGGACATAGTCCAAGTTGATAAGTGCATGATCAAACCCAATGCGCAACTATGTGCCATAGACATCATCGATGGACAGATGGAAGACAGGCTACAACAGTTAGCCCGACAATGTTACTTCTTCGAAGCCAGCTATCAAGCAGAACCATCGCGGCTAATATCTCAGCTGGTGGAAAGATGTATCGCCTGTACTGAGCTCACGCAACGACAAACATCTGGCACCAAGTGAAGACAGAGTGGGAGAAATGGAGCGATTGCTCTCTTCTATGTCATAACCGAAATTTTGTGACTATTGAGATTCTATCTTACTTGTAAAATTGTATAAATATACCACAGAAAGAAATAAACAAGGCTGGACCTTTTTGTGTCGATTGTAACAGAGTTTTTTACATTTGAGAAGTTAATACAAGAAAATCTGAAGATTCTCAATTCCGTCACGACTGTGTTACAAGTTTGTTTCTTTGTATTTCATATTTCATTTCATTTCATATTCATAATTGATGTGCTTCATTATACTTTAGTACGACCACTACTATAGCGAATGAATTTTGGTTTTTTGTAATTGTTTATTGTCTTTCCTCTGCACCAGCTATCAGCGGGTGTAAGACCAATCTGCATTTTCAGAATTCTACATATATTCTCTGCTACATCGGTTATTTCCTTACATTTTCCTCTTCTGTTTATTTGTGAGATTCTTCTCTGGTAGAAGCCTTCACTATGGACAGCTAAATGTTTTGCTCCCACCTCACACCTTTTATTAAAATATAATACAGTTACGGGAAAGAGCCTTTGATTTGCAGCCCTATTTTTATTCCTAAAACCGTAAATTCTCTTTTATTCGACCAAATCGAGACAGCACTTAATCTCTCTTTGAAGTCTTTCCTACCTTATTGTTCCTCCATGACTGTCCCTGCACCAACACAGCCTAATATTGAACCCGGACTATCGAACCAAATGCACATTTCCTTAAACCTTTTCAACATAATTCTTAAAACTGCTACTAACCGGGTCGAACTTGAACGTTCATGGGCAGCCATTGAACAAGATATAACTATCTAGGAACAGTTGGAAGCTATACAACACCAACGTAGAAATCTTCCCTAGTTTCCTTTATCGAAGGTTGACGTTATCCTCTTCCCCATATTTTACCCACTTTTGGATGCCTTGACACTGTACTTTTAAGCCTTAAGTACATACTCAGGATCAACACCCGGTTTGGGTTTCCAGGGGAAAAATATCTTTGTAATGTTTGTATTTGTCATTGTATCTTTTCTTTTCTTTTCTGAATATCTGTTTATAGTAGACATTGTACAAAGTTAGAATTTACATTTGGTATCAGAGCTTTATTGGCTTCAGGGGGACGCCTTTGTGGTCAATGGTTTGGCTCGGGACTGTGATAAGCCTTGTTACAGTGGGAGATCTGCGATATTGTTTTTCAAGTCAAAAGAAATAGCAAGCAATTCGAAGATGGAGATCAAGAAGTTTAATGGGAAAATCTTTGAGCTGTGGAAGCTCAAGATGGAATATCTTTTGGTGGACAGGGATCAGTGGATCGTGGTAGATCCAGGTACTGCACCTACAGGAACTTCTGCAAATGACTGGAAAAAGATGGATCGGAAGGCAAAGAACACAATTCGACTGTGTCTCTCCGATTCAATATTACTGAATGTGTCAGAGGAAGCTACAACCAAGAATTTATGGGAAAAGTTGGGGAAGTTGTATCAGTCTAAGTCCCTGGTAAATAAACTATTCCTGAGAAAGAAGCTATATAACTTGAGGATGAGAGATGGAAACTCGGTGGCAGAGCATTTGAACGCCTTCAATACTGTGGTAAGTCAATTAGTATATGTTGAGATTAAAATTTCAGATGAAGATAAATGTATCATTTTGTTGTGTTATTTACCAGACTCGTGGGATAGTCTGGTTGTGGCCATAGGTAGTAATACAACTTCTTTGAAGTTTGAAGAAGTGGTCTCATCCTTGTTGTCG
>JASDQU010586923.1:1712-30709 GCA_032191745.1 Picea mariana | reverse complement strand
AAATGATGTGTCTCTTGTGATTGTGTATTTCTCAGTGATCTTGTGTTATTCTATTGTTATCTATTGAAATGCAAAGAACTATAATAATGGCTTAAACATTAACACATATGTCATGCTCTCACATGCAAAGATCTCATGCAATGTGCCTCCTCCTGTCAAACCACCATGTGATCCATCAAACCCTAGATCAAAGGTGACGTCAAGGGCTTGAAGTGTGATGTCCCAGGACTCCAAAGACAAACGTCCAAGTGGGAGAGGGTGGAATATCATCCTCTGGTGATGCTAGGTGCCTCCAAAGGCAAAATCCTCCACTGTCAAAGTGCAACACTCATCATCAATGGTCTTCCATTTTTGGGGTATGGCATCCATCCTGTCGGCAAGGTCCTACAAAGATAAACCAATATGCCCTCCAAGGGTCCACAAGTCACATGAATCATGCCAAGTAAGCCACATTTAATACAAGAACCACCCAAACATGTGCATCAAATCTGCCCGTTTTTAAATTAAACAAATACTCAAAGACCTTATAAGTTTTGCCAAATTTAGGCATGAGAGGGGTGTCATGGTGCCCTATTGGGTAGGCCAATCCCTAGGTCAATGAATGTTTCCCAAGAAGACCCTATCTAGACCATGTGATAAGTATGGGGTGGATTGTGGGAGAACTCTTGGGCATGGTTCTCTTGACATATCAAGGGTTCATATTGTCTCATTTATGTCTGCCTTTGTGGAGGGTGTGCTACACACTTTAGTTCCTTTTATTTACAATGCAACATTTTTCCAAGCCCTTTATTTGCCTTTTTATTAATTTCGAACATCGAGTGCTATGTGCAATGGAAAGAAAAGGAGTGCCACAATGCCACTTGAAGTTAGAGCACATTGAGTGTCGTATGCACTGGAAATTAAAATACACTACAATACATTCCCCCATCAAGCGGGACTTCATTTATTTTATTTTTTTCCATTAAAAGTCCTTTATTCATTCAGAGGAGCATTTCATGGCTCTCAGGACTTTAAAACGAGCATTTATGTATGATGTGAACTACAACACCTATGGGCCTTCATCCCCTTCTTCCCATTAAATGAGGTACAAGCACTTCTTGGGGTCAATGCACCCGAAACCCCAAAAGATGAGGAAACAGAGGGATGGAAGTGTGGAAAGGGGCAAGTATGAGTGAGGAATGGCACAATGACCCTTCTAGGAACCCCCCAATAGCAAAATTTTTCCTGAGGGTGACCAACTTTTTAGGATACCATGTCAACCACCAAGGTGAAATTGGGAAAAAGGTATAATTTCCAAGCAAACATTCCATAATCAAGAAAGGACTCTTTGCAACATGATCAATTGCTTCAAATATTAAAGTGACACTTACCATAATATTGGGCTTGTTACCCCGTGAAGCAATACATGTCGTCTTCTGGAAGCCAGGTCGGTGTAGTGAACACTACTCTATTGCCTATGATGATGATTGTAAACTATGGTGGAGAAGAGGGGCTCTGTGAGTTGTGATATTCATCTGGCACTCGACACTTCATCTCTTCTAGCTACGAGCCTCAAGACATTATCTCCTTAGTTACCCCTATGATAGGGGGTAACATATGGCTCCTACATGGGGACATGTGCTTGCCATAGAGTGCATGAGAACCTCAACATCTCCTGGTATGACTTGTGTCTACACAAGCTCAAGAAAACTATTGAGATCGGAGGGGTGGTGTAACTCACCCCCTATTTATATGGAAAAAATAATAACTACCAAATCCAAAGCAAAATTTGAAAATATATTTTTTTGATATTTTTATTCTAACATATAAATATGAGTATGAAAATCATATGAATGTAACATAACAAGATGCAAGGATGCAAGAAAGATAATAATGTAAATAAGAAATATGTATGCAAGTTCAGGAAAATTGCAAACTATACTAGCATGGCATGAAAGATGCAACACACACACACACACACACACACACACACACAATGCAATGCATAATGCAAATGCCTACCCCACATACTCTAATCTATGTTAGTTGAAATGAAAGGGATAATCATATAACCAATAAATCCATCCTAGCATTGCACCATAACATCTACCCTTGCGCTTCATCATAAACCAAAATAAAGATATATCAAGCACATAAAGAACATGAGTTAGAGCAGTCATTATATCATACATAATCATAAAATCTAACACATGGAGGCGGGAGGGAGGGAAAAATCATGCAAAGAGGTATAATCACAACCCTGCCTTATCCATCCCATGACAAGGCCAAAAGAATTAGGCAAAGGAAAATCCCCATCCTCAGCTACCAAACCAACGCTCAAAGACTGAGAAGGAATGAGAAAGAACCTAAGGAAAACTCTGAGGTTGCCCATGAAAGAAGAAAGAGAAGGGTAAGGGATCAAACAAGGCCTAGAGAAAAAAAATTGCTCCCAACCCAAGGTTTTTTTTTTATCTTGTGTGCAAAACCGAAAACCCCCACAACAAACCATAGGTTGAAAACAACTCTAACCCATAGGTAAGTGACTATCATGAGGATAACTACCAACCATATTTATAGCAGAATAACAAGGTGAGAAGGGGTAAGGATGGAAACCCTCGTCATGAAAATCCTGCTTTGGGCCAATCATGTCCTTACCCTCATTAAAATCAAAGCATGGTAGTGGTTGAAAATTTTCTTCATAGAAAAAATCCAAGCGCTCAAAAGAATAAATATCAAACCCTCCGGGATGTGACCACAAATCATCATGAGAATGTTGTAATATGTCATCCATGGATGGTTGGAACAAATTTGTAATCATGTCATCTTCATGTTTCTAAACATCCAAATCATTAGCAATCACATATGGTTGTTCTAACGAAAACAATTGAAAATGACCTTCAATATCATAAATGGGATCTCCATTAAATCCATAATGAGTCACATCCCATTTATGTCTCCTAACATGTGTAAACTCATCAATATCATCAATCAAATAATCACTTTCATTATAGAATGAAGGGACTAGTGTATCCAAGGGTTCCTCTAGCACTTCTTCACTTTCCAAATATTAGAATAAAGCATCATCAAAAACTTGGAAAAGAGTATGATTTACCACACTTTCTTCTTCATGTGCAGGAGGAATGGAAGCTTGGATGACTTCATCAAATAGCAGAGCAAATGTCGGTGCTTCGTCTTCATGAATATTCTCTTCAACTTATTTTTCGTCATTGGATTCTTCATCTTCCTCAATAAGGATGGAACATAACCCTTCCCTTTGGAGGGCCACCATGAGATCATGGAGAGTGTCTTCATAACTTTGTGTTCTCGGGGCCCACCTTTTGAGGAATTCTTAAATGAATATTTCAAGAGAATATGTACTCTTCGGAAGGAGAGTACGCTCAACCAAATCTTTTTGTCTTGTTCTCAGAGATAGCAAAAACAATCTTATTAGCACATCTTGATGTGTTATATCTATCTCTGAAAGATACTTCAAGAAATTCATAGCATGAGAAATAGCCAAAGATGGGTCTCTGTCAAATTTTGGACAATTATTCCCCCAACCTCGAGAAAAGTGATTTGGGTATCCTAGAACATGTTCAATATCTAGGCAGGGAAACATTTCGTGAAGTGACCATCGTGCCATAATCCCATTACATGAAAATATGCAATATCACAAAGTTGTGAGCAAGATGACACCTCATAATATATCAATGGATTTGTCAGATGGTCCCCCTTGGATCATCAAAGGAAGGTGAGGGAACTACCCTCAGTGGAGTCGCCATGTAAACTTGAGAGATAAGGGCTTTGGGAGAGTTTACCAAAAGATATGCCATTGAGAAGAATGACTCGATCCTCCCAAACAGCAGCGCCAAAATGTTATCACGGGATTTGTACTTGTGCAAAGCCCCAACGCAAGTCCTCAAATTTGCATAACTACATGAAATCTTACCAATGTAACCTTAGTAAGAAATCCCCCCATTTTAGTGATGGAAGAGGTCCACAATGAAGGAGGCTTTCCCGGTGACCTCAAGAGATCAAAATAGCAAGTTTGTTAGCCAAGCCTACCACCCCCTCTCTTGATCACCTAAGTCAAGATTGTTACATATACATAATAATCAAGAGAATAATAAAATAAAGAAAACAAAGAAATCAAGGTAAATTAAATAAACAATAAAAATAACTATTAAGAATTTAATTAAAAAGCATGAATAAGGGTCATGACCTTCCATAAATTCACATGGGCTATTATATATTTAGCCCCCGTCAATGTAATAAAATCATCCATATTTTTTTTATCAATCATTTATATTATTATTTTATACATTATTAATTATTCTTGTCGTGGATTAACCCGTGGAAATTTACACTCTGCATTAAATCGTGAGTCTGCATACTCCAAAGGTCTAGGTCAAGGAGAACAAAGAGGTATAAATATGTTTGAGTACCTGCCCAAAACAATAAAACTTATAGCACATATATAATAATCTCCAAGCATAAACATGAAAATAATACCTCTTTGAGACACTAAGCAGTGAAAATCACTATGGTTGCTATGAAATTGCAACAATGCAACAATTTATAACAAGAAGTATAATTTTGTAACAAAAAAAAATAAAAGTGATCGGAAAAGCATCAATTTACAAGGAAAAACTTAGCATATATCCAAAAGATTAATATCCAATTGTTTCAAGCAATTGTTTATGATGTTATACCACCATTAGAGCAATGTATGCAATAAATTAGAGTATGTTAAGATGGTTGTAGCAAACTTTTTCAACAACTACAAGTTTATTAGTCAATTAGCTTAAGTTAGTGTTAGTAAAGTTAGTAGGAAGCTTGAGAGAATTAAAATAGAGAGTTTGTTGATCACTTTCACCATAAGAGAGCTTAAATATTAGTGTCTTTGAGGGCTATGGAGTATTTACAACAACAATACAATATATTTTAGAGATGACGCTAGCAAAGACTAAGAGGTAGGGTTTCAACCCTAAGTTTCTAGCACATTAGGGCCTTAGGGCTTAAGCCCTAAGGAGAAGGATTACTAGAGTGCAAGCAATTTTGGGCTTTAGAAACCTTTTCTCCCGTATAAACCTTAGGCCGACCCATTTAGTTTGCCATTACATTTTGAAAAATGAAATTTACATAAAATAAAACCCTAAAAAGGGTGGTGCCATGCCCTAGAAGGGTGACATAGGGTTAGAAGTGAGACTTCAAGCTATCAAGATGAGATTGTTGGGCCTCCAAAGGCCATATGTCATGCTCTCATGTGCAAAGATCTCATGCCATGTGCCTCCTCCTGTCAAACCACCATGTGATCCATCAAACCCTAGCTCAAAGATGACGTCAAAGGCTTGAAGTGTGACGTCCTAGGCATACAGAGGCAAACATCTAAGTGGGAGAGGGTGGAATATCATCCTCCAGTGATGTTAGGGATCCTCCAAAGGAAAGATCCTCCACTATCAAAGTGCAATGCTCATCATCAATGGTCTTCCATTTGTGGGGTATGACATCCATCCTGTGGGCAAGGTCCTACAAAGACAAACCGATACACCCTCCAAGGGTGCACAAGTCACATGAATCATGCCAAGTAAGCCACATATAAGACAAGAACCACCAAAACATGTGCATAAAACCCCCCCTTTTCAAATTAAACAAATGCTCAAAGACCTTGTGAGTTTTGGAAAATTTAGTTATGAGAGGGGTGTCATGATGCCCTATTGGGTAGGCCAATCCTCGGGTCAAAGAATGTTTCTTCAAAATACCCTATCTAGATCATGTGATGAGTATGAGGTGGGTTGGTGGATAACTCTTCAGCATGGGTTTCTTGACATGTCAAGGGTTCATATTCTCTCATTTATGGGTGCCTTTGTGGAGGGTGTGATGCATCCTTGAGTTCCCTTTATTTACAATGCAACCTTTTTCCAAGACCTTTATTTGCCTTTTTATTAAGATTGAACCTTGAGTGCTATGTGCAATGGAAAGAAAAGGAGCATCACAATGCCACTTGAAGTTAGAGCACATTGAGTGCCATATGCACTGGAAAATAAAAGTCACTGCAATGCATTCCCCCATCAAGTGGGACATCATTTATTCATTTTTTTCAATTAAAAGTCATTTATTCATTCAGAGGAGCATTTCATGGATATCAAGACTTTAGGGCAAGCATTTATGTATGATGTGAGCTACAACACCTTTGGGCCTTTAGCCCTTTCTTCCCATGAAATTGGGTATGATCCCTTCTCGGGGTCAATGCACCCAAAAACCCCAAAAATGAGGAAACATAGGGGAAGAAGTGTGGAAAGGGGTAAGTATGAGTGAGGAATGGTATGATGAACCTTCAAGGAACCCCCTAGTAGCAACCCTTTTCCCAAGGGTTACCAAATTACTAGAATACCATGTCAACCACCAAGGTGAAATTAGGAAAAAGGTATAATTTCCAAGCAAACATTCCATAATCAAGAAAGGACTCTTTGCAACATGCTCAAATGCTTCAAATATTAAAGTGACACTTACCACAAGACTAAACTTATTACCTCGTGAAGCAAGACCTGCTATCTTTTGGGAGACAAGATAGTGTAGCAAACATTTCTCTATTGCTTATGATGATGATGGTGAACGGTGGTGGAGAAGAGGGGATTTGTGGGATGTGTTATCCATCCGGCTCTCTTCAGTCCATGTCTGCTACCCACGAGCCTTGAGAGATCATCTTCTTAGTTACCCCTAGGCTAGGGGGGGGTAACAAGGATCTTTCTCCTTTGCCACTTTATTTTCCAGCATAATCACAAGCACATAACACAATTCACAACTTTGAAAGGCTTGTTTTAATTGAATTAGTTAAATACACCTTGCATGCTTTACTTGTCTTTGTTTATCAAGGTATAAGATTAAAAATAACTAGTAAAACATCATCAAAGTTGAGTTAGAAAAACTCCCTTAAACACTCAATGACTTGATGTAGTTTGACCTCTAGGGATCCCCCCTTGACTAGGAAACCTTTCTGAAGTTTAAAGTGTAGGAGAGAGTTGGTGAGGGGATAGTGGCCAACCTCTCAAGTTCCATAAAGCTAGCACCCATCTTTGGGACTTTGAGCTAAAGTGATGGTTCATGTGGTAACAAAGAGTATGTGGAAAACAATTACTTTCAAGGGGGTGTATCAACAACTACAAGGAAAAGAACATGCAAATGTTTATTACCATATCCAAGAAGGATTACTCTACAATATGGGGAAGATTTGTGTACCAAATAAATAAAGTGTACAACTAATAAGGGAAGATCACACCTCTAAGGTTGATGGTCATTTTGGTGTCAGGAAGAGTATGCTCAACTTGCAGAGGTATGTTTATTGGCCCAAGATGCAATAAGAAGCAGTTATATTTATTAGAGGTTTTACTTAAGTCGTACCAACATGCCCAATGATAGGAAACAAGGACTATATAACCCACTGCTAGTGCATATAAGGCCATGGGAAAGCATATCCAAGGACTTTGTTGTGGGTCTGTTGAGCACACGCGGGCATGACTACATGTATGCAGTAGTAGGCGAGTTCATAAAGATGTGAGTTTTGATGACTTGTGTAAGAAGACCATCAAAGGACAAGAAGTTGCAAGCTTATTATTTGAAAATTTCTAGGTGTACTTTAGGATCCTAGGGAACATCAATTCTAATAGAGATATTGGATTCCTTAGTGTATTTTGGACTTCAAGACAATAAAAGTAGGATACTAAACCAAATATATCCACAACCTTTCACCCATATATTAATGGGTAGGTAGAGGTAGTGAATAGGACTTTAGTTCAACATTTTAAAGATTACAATTAGAAGTGTCTAAGGACCTGGGATGAAAATTTGGTTTAGATACAACATTCTTATAATAGAGTTGTTTGCACTTCACCAATAAGTCCCTTTTTGAAACTTGTTTTGGATATTTTCCACCACCACCATTGGAAATTGTAGATAGACAATATGAAGTAGGGGGATTGACCTCAAGTGTTGCATTGAAGGGGAAAAAGTTCATACATGGGATAAGGCAAATAGATTTACAGGTTTAGGAGAAACAAACAAAGTCTTAAGAGAAATACAAGGTTAGACATTATAAACACGAGATTGAGAAGACCTTCTAAGTAGGAGACCGAGTTTGGTTGCACTTGAATAAGAAAAGGTTGCAAGTACTAGGGGAATAAAAACAAAGCATTAGGATACTGACTCTTCAAAATATTAGAAAAGGTAGGAAACAATTCTTATAGACTCAATCTTCCACATTGCATGTGCATTCATTTATTAGTGAATGTAGAGAACATGAAACTCTACAAGTGATCCATGCTCAATGTGGATGAAGAGGGCCAAGCCTTACCTTCCATCGAATATTTGGCAATAGATACATAGATAGAATTACAAAAGGACACAAATATGTAAAAAATTATAAGGACCATAAGGGTTAGCTCCTAGCCAAGGCCAAACGCTATTAACAAGGAGAAAGTTGAGTAATTATTTCCTCATCTCCTTCAAAACTAAAGCTTCTAGAGACCAAATGCCTTCCAAAATGGGGAGGGATGATCCAAAATGGAACTATGTAAGTATTGCATGAATTTATTGATGATCTATATAAGGGGTATTAGGGTCCAAGACATCTTGAAGATGATATTGATTTCATCATATTCAAGGCATCAACTTTTAGTGCATTTTTTAGTCCCTAAATAATGTTGCTTGGCCTTGAGATAGATTAGGGTTTCCATTGGCTTACAAAATCCTCAATGCAATTTGTTATTCTCAATGATATCTTTCCAAAAAGATATTGCGCACCTAAAATGTATAGGAAGGTTCGAGCTTTGAAAAGGTATCAATCCAAATATTCCCTGCATGTCAAAGTGGCAACCATGTCAGCTCATCATAATTCAAATATAAGAAATTAGTAATGTGTGTGAACCCATTAGAGAATTCTAGAAATATAATGGATATTCTAAGAGGGTTTTGAAACCCTACACCTAATCCTAACCCTAATTCTAGCTATATAAAACCAAGAGGAAGGAGGGAATGGAGTACACTTTTTCACTAGCCACCGACTGTTCCATAACATGAGTAGGAGTGTAGAGGATATATAACAATGAAGACATACATAAGCATATTGTAGAGGATTGTAGAATACCATAGTGTTGCATGGATTTACAGTAAGCTTGGACAACTTGGTAATATGTATTGTAATCCCCATAATATAAGAAGTTGGAAGGCATAATCCTTCATTGAATGTTAGATTCTAATATGGGTTTCTAGGGAAAATATTTGTGTTCCATTGTGTGGGTTTGATATTTAAGTTTGTTTCTAGTGTCATAATAATTAAAGAATCTAAATGGTGTATTTTTTTTTGTTAAAACCTGAAAAATACAGAAAGATATTCACACAATCGACCATAGGCTCATTAGAGTCATTTTGAATTTATATATTTTTAAGCCATCCACTAGAATAGCCAAGGTGGTTATAGATAACCTTTAATAGTTCAACAATTACGGTCTCATTTTGCATTTTTATATGTTGTTAAAGATGTATGCTAATTTGGATTAATCAGATCATACCATACTCAACATTGACTTTCCAACTAGATACATATAGAAACCAAATTGTTCAATTAGTTAGTAAACACCTAGTGGTAACTATCAAGGGCCCATCTACGTCATCGGTAAATAAATGAAACTGTTTGTAGTTTGCAGTTAAGGATGTGTCTATAACCATTTTTCAACATTTTGTAACCTAACTCTTAGGGAATTGAACATTAGTGGTTATATGCTAACTATGCAAGTAATAGCTAAATAATCAATTATTAGGAAGTAGTGGCATCATAAGTGTTGAAATTTATGCTCGGGGAAAAGATAAAAGGAAGAAAGGAAGTCATGTCAAGGGATCAACAATAGATGAAAAGAGCTTCCATTGTCAAGTCAATATGAGCCTTAAAGAAGATCATTTGTAAAGCATTGTATGAAAAACATTCCAAACCTTCAGGATTCGTTATTGAGTTTGAAAGTTTATCTTCTCAATGTTGTCCATATTTTTCTTTGTACTCCCCTATTTTATTTCTATAGGTCTCTTAAGTTTTGAATAATTTTCCATTGTAATACTTGAATTTTGATAATTATTATGTGGCAATGCCCCTTTAAAATCTCAATTTAAAATTACTAAGCCTTATTTGCTTGAAATTGAATTTGTATTACAACATTTGATATTTTATTGCCTTGCATTAATATAATGGAAAGGTTCACCAATATTTATATGATATGAATGATTATTTATCTTATAAAGTCATTTAAAAAAAAAAAAAAACTCGAGAATTTGTATTATCAAAAGGCCATAGGTATGTTAGACAATGTCATTACATCATACTATTTGTCCACAAATTCTAGGTAAGATCAACAAATCCTTGCAGAGATAGAAGATACCAACCGAGAGGCGCCAAAGTGCAGTGAGCAGGCCAGACAATTCTGGAAAGAGGGATACCAACTAACAAAAGTTCACCGCAGATGGTGGGATCAAGTAGGCCCTCTGATCATGGACAACCGTTCCTGTTTCAGCCTATTGTGGGCACCAATACCAATTCCAGGTTCAAAAATCGCCATGGCCGCCAAAATCACCATCTCTCTTTGTTGTTGGATTCAGCTCAACTTAATGCTCAACCTTGTGTAACCTTGTACAAGTTGACAAGATCCTTGCGCATGTCTTTCCAGCTTCGAACTTCGGGCTAGTTTTTACTTGCTGACTACAAGTCTTTTTCCCTACCTCCCTTCTGATTCACCTGACCTGCGCGGTGTGACTCTTGGTACTCTTTTTCCTCCCCCATCTGCTATCCCTTTGACTCGCCGGAAAGGTTGGGAACCACCCCGATGACTATGCCTTTTACCGTCCCCGTCTTTCGCCCATTTCCGTTTGATTTTCTTTTGTAGTTGCACATGGAGTCTAAGGAGGCATTTACATCTGTGGAGAGCCCGGGAGACCCTTGGGACCACCCTGAAATTCTGGCCTTGATAGACGACCTCTGCACAAATCATTTTCGTTTAAATAAGATTGCTGGCGCGCCTCCACTGTTGCATTCCAGTCCCAATCTCCCACCACACTCTGCATCACTGACTCATCTGTCGGTCGCTGTTTTGAATGACGTTCCATCACAGACCCATTTGGAAGAGGCACATCCTATCTCACCACATCCTGGTTTAACACAGTTTGCTACAGGTTACCGGAGGTGCCATACTCAACCAGGATATAAGTCTTTGGAGGAAATGACCACATACAAGAAACCTGTCTCACATAAACGTCCTCAAAAGGTTTGGAAGCCTAAGAGAAGACATCCCAAACTCGTACTGGGAATGGATATCGGACTTCCAGAAGCCTGCAACTTAGCTCTGTGTGCATTAGTTGGACGACTTGCTATAAACAATATTGTAAGCAGAAGCTAGAAGACTAGATGGCCACCACCTGGAAACTTATTCTTGGTTACCTTCCCAAGTTTCATCTGCTACAACATGGCTGGCTAGGCTTTATTTTTAAGACTCCAGAAGACTCTTCTTTGATCCCGGGAGGCTTCTGGCCCATCGATGGGGGAAGTCTCATGCTAAAACGTTGGAGACTCGGTTTTAACCTCGCCTCGGAATTTTTTAGCCATCAACATCTCTGGGTACTCCTTCCAGGACTCCCACTCCAACTTTGGAATCTGCAAGCTCTTGAACAGATTGGCGCTTCCATAGGACGTTTTCTAAAAGTGGACACAAACATTCTAGAGGCAGCGGACAGAAGATTAGCGAGGATTTATGTTGAAATAGATATACAGGCTGGACTTTCTGAAGTCTTGGAGATATACTGGCACAATCATCTGCACTCTCAGAGATTGGACTACCTAGGCATTCCGTTCCGTTGCTCTTTCTGCCGCAGAACTGGACACTTGCGAAGAGATTGCTCCAAGTTCCCTCCTCCTAAGGCGAACTTGGATCCAGTTGAAGAGGCAAATTTTAATGGCTACATCTCGTCACCAGATCAGCCAGCAGAGACTTCTTACTATCAAAGAGACCGCACTACTTCGGTTGACACTTTAGTGGGTAAGATACAAAAACTCTGCCCATCTCTCTACAGTACCTTCTCGGCCTTGGACAGGCTTTTCATATCTGAGCATGCTGACTCTATTCTGCCTCCTGAGACCTCGACCTTACCTATCCATCCTGTTGATCCTCTCATAGCTACCTCTACCCAACCATCTGCTTTCGTTCCTTCTCCATCTGCTATCGTTCCCAACACTACTCACCCCTTAATGTATCCTTCAAGGCTATTTGAGATCGACCCTTTCACTGCATCAGATGTCACCCAAGGTCCTATCTCCATCGCTGGCTACAACGAACCTTCCCAATCGGAAACCCAATTGGATGCCTTGATTCAAGATTCTTCCCTTGTGCCCTCTCTTCCCTTTGAGTCTATCCCTCTTCACACCTATCATGGAAAAAATCACGTTCCTTCCATCGATAGTCACTCTGCTCGACCCTCTTCCTCAGGACACAAACCTGCTACATAGCTGGATCCGACTTGGTCAAGAGGAGTTGGCCTGGAGATATCACCTTTAAAAACTCGCAGTGCACGAAAGAAAACAATGACTGGATCGACTTCAGCGATTTCTTCCATTCTTGTTCCATCACAAGGGGCGCTTAGAGATTTAAAAGCCCTTGCAAGAAGGAAATCATGATCATTCTATCCCTCAACATCAGAGGGGTCGGAGGACCCCTGAAACAAGCCTCCATGCGAAGACTCATTGAACAGACACAGCCGTCAATCATCTTCCTACAAGAAACTCTTGTTGTTGCATCAGTGGCCAGAGATTTCATGCACCTCCTTCGTCCGAGCTGGTTGTCCTGTGCGGCAAGTTCAGTTGGAACATCGGAAGGCCTGCTAGCCACATGGGATCCCACATTTTTCAATCTTTCCCCAATGCTCAGCCCTGGAGGAATCTTGCTATCCGGGACTAGTCTCGAACTGGACCGACCTATCAACCTGCTTAATGTATATGGCCCAAGCGCGAACCGCAAAGACTTCTGGCAGCGACTAGATGATCTGGGCTTACTGGCGGCTGAAAACCTCATTCTCGCCGGTGATCTTAATTTAATTACCAGTCCTTTTGAAATGTGGGGTGACAAGGCGTCGACCAATCCACTTTCAAGCTTTTTCCAACAGTTATTCTACAAAAATGCTTTGATTGACATAAAACCGCCAGAGCTCCTACCGACCTGGAGGAACGGAAGACAAGGGACTGCAAGTATTTCCAAAAGACTCAATCGTTTCCTGGTTGCTGAGAGTCTACTTTTACCTTCCTATAGTAGCCGTGCTTGGGTGAATCTACCCTTCTTGTCGGATCATACGCCGATATGTCTTCAAATAGGGGAAGGCCGTGGTGGTGCGAGTCATCCCTTCAAATTTAATTCGCATTGGCTGAAGGATACTTCCTTTATAAATCTTGTTACCACAGTTTGGACGGACTGCGCTCACACCATACCTGGAGACGCCCAAGGGAATTTGTACAGAAAACTCAATAGCTTAAAATCACACACTATTCAATGGCTAAAGGCTAAAAAGGACAGGGAGCAAGCCGAGCTCAATAACATTGAACTTGAGCTAGAGGTTCTACTAAAACAAAAGCACCAGATTACTAGCAGCGAGGAGCTGGATCAGAGGATTCGTTGTCTAGAGGATGCCCGTAACAAACATCTCCGAGATGAGGAGGAGAGATGGCATTTAAAAAGCCAGATGTTGTGGTTGGATGGAGGAGACAAAAATACAAGATTCTTTCATCGAGCAGCCTGCTACCGCAGATCAAAAAAGCATCTCTGGGAGATTGAAGAGTATAACGGAACTATACAACACTCACAGGCAGAGATCAAGTCGGCGGCTTTCACACACTATAAAACTTTTTACCAAGCACCTCCAACTCCTTCTTATCCAGTGCAGGTAGCAACAGTCAGCCTCTTCCCAAGGATGGTTTCACCCAAGGAGGCTCTATTGTTACAATCCCCTTGTACTAAGGAGGAACTATTTGAGGTTATTAAAAGTTTTAAGAGGGAGAAAAGCCCAGGACCCGACGGCTGGTCGGTCGAACTGTTCCTACATTTTTTCGAACTAATGGGCCAGGACATTCTTGATGTGGTTGAAGACTCGAGAAGAAGAGGGAAAGTAAGTTCCCAACTGAATAAAACCTTTGTAGTTCTGATTCCAAAAGAAAGTTTTCCCAGGCACTTCAAAGATTTCCACCCTATATCGCTCTGCAACCTTTGTTACAAAATTATCTCTAAAATAATTGCCGGAAGACTACGGCCTTATCTCTCTCGGGCTCTTTCTGAAGAACAACTTGGCTTCCTCAAAGGAAGACAGATTCTTGATGCTATTGGTGTTGCACAAGAATGCATCCACAACATTAAGACAAAAAAACTGAAAGCCATTCTCCTAAAGCTGGACCTTAAAAAAGCGTTCGACTGCATAAATTGGAATTTTCTGCACCTCATTCTTATCCAGAGCGGTTTCGGCACCATTACAACAAATTGGATAATGGGCTGTATCTCCTCGGCAACCCTAGCTATTCTGATCAATGGTGAAGCTACAAAGGCTTTTCATTGTGAGAGAGGGCTTCGGCAGGGATGCTTGCTCTCCCCCCTTCTTTTCATCTTGATCCTGGAAGGTCTCAACATCTTACTCAAAAACAAACAAGCAGAGGGACTCTTGAAAGGAGTAAAAGTGGCAGGACTGACTTATATTCTCCATATCCTTTTTGTTGATGACGTGCTCATCTTGACAAACGCTAATTTTGCCGAATGGTCCATCATACATTCGATCCTTTGTTCTTTTTGTGATGTTTTAGGTTTAGAACTCAATGCCACTAAATCCATCTTCTTGCATTCAAATGCGCAGGATTCCTTGAAACTTGATTTAAAAGAGCTATTTGGAATTGGTTTCCTCGCACTTGAGGAGGGCTTTACCTACTTAGGATACTTCTTAAAACCCTCCAGATACACAAAAAAAGATTGGTCTTGGCTCATAGACAAATTTGAAGGCAGAATTATCAACTGGAAGCACAGATTTCTCTCTATGGGAGGAAGATATATTTTGATAAAAGCGGTGCTGGAAAGCCTCCCTGTCTATTGGATGGCATTAGCCCACATCCCTGCCTCCGTTTTGACAATGCTCCGACAACTCATCTTTTCTTTCCTTTGGACTGGTAGTAAGAAGAACAGAAGCTTTCACCTCAGCAAATGGGAGGATCTTTCTAAACCGAATTTGATGGGAGGCTGGGGCCTCAAAAACCTACCTCTCTTTCACAAGGCACTTTCGACTAACACCTTCTGGAGATTATTAACAAAACCAGGACTTTGGAGCAATGTAATCAAAGCAAAGTATCTCCACCATCTACCGGTCCATATTTGGATCAGATTCGCGGAGGTTCGTCCCATAAAAGGCTCACAGTCTTGGAATAATTTATCTTCCACTCTACCGATCATTTTAAATTGGCTTTCGTGGAATCCTGGAAATGGTCTTTTGATCGAAGTTGGCAGCGATTGCATTCTGGGATTAGGCAGGAAAGCTATTCTTTCACCTCCTCTTCGTGCTCAYCTCCAAGAWAAGAAYCTTCTTTACCTGCACCAGTTCTATCGCCCGTCCAAAGGAGGCCCACTTGGCGACTCTTGGCTGAGCGGAACGGATCTACAACTGGAATCAGAACTCAAGGTCGAATGGGATGACTTCACACAACTTCTCAAAGAATCTGGCGTGTGATTGCAATCTAAGTCAGACTCCCTCATCTGGATGGGGGGAGACCGATCAGGCCAGCTAACTGCAAAGAATGTTTACCAAGCCTTGGCTGCCCTTACCTGGAAACCTTTAACTTCCAACTGGAGACAGAGGATTTGGAGGGACATTTGTCCATTAAAACTCAAGTTGTTTGCTTGGCTCCTACTGGAAAACAAACTTTTGTTTTGGGACAAATTACAAGCGCGCGGCTGGGAGGGCCCGAACCGTTGTTCTCTTTGCAATCATGACAGCGAATCAACTCTGCATGTATTTATTCTTTGCCCTTTCACCCGAGCGATCTGGTCGTATATCTCAACCTCTCTAAATTTCTCCTTGCATTGGACTGGTAACAATGTGCAAGCCTGCTTCCAAAACTGGTTCCTTAACAACAGCGTGCAGTCAATGCTTCCGATCCACCTGTGCTGGCAAGTCTGGTTGTCCAGAAACGCAACAATTTTCAATGATAAGAAGCCTTCAATACTCTATGTTTCTTCCCTCATTCTGACAGAGGCAAACAAAGTTGACAAGTCTTTACAGGTCAAGCCACCGGTTCGACTTCCTTCTCTCATTCCAAACGATAGGGCGGTGGCCTGGTTCGACAGGGCCTCACAACAAGGGGGCGCGCTTTGTGGAGCTGGGGGGGAAATAGCATTAAACCCCCACGCTTGCATTCGTTGGACATTGAACTATGGTCAAGGTTCCAACACAAAGGCGGAGCTTTTAGGATCTTGGACTTCTCTAGTTTTGGCTAGTCGTCACACCGATGTCTTGTTACTCCTTGGTGACTTTAAGATTACCATTGATTGGCTGAACGGACTTGCCAACTTCTGGGTGGCAGTCCTTAATTGCTGGAAAGATAGGACCAAAGATGCTACTCAACTTTTCAAAAAGCTCACCTTTCAGCATATTTTCCGAGAGGAAAACAATGAGGCAGACTCCCTCTCTAAAAAAGCTTTGCTTCTCCCACTGAGCCAAATATGTTTTTCAATTTGGGAGGACGACAACGAAGGACCTGCCTGCAAGATCATGCTTTGATTTGGCACCTTCCTATCTGTAAGATTGAACATAGTTGGATATTCGCCTTGAATGTCGGGACATTGTTGGATTGATCCAAGTTTATAGCAGTCTCTCCTTGTTTCGCTACGGTTCGAGAAGTCGACACTTGTAAACTTTTATATCCTTTTGAATATAAAGAGCATTTTTCTCGTGGAAAAAAAAACAAATCCTTGCATACAAAATACAAAACTTACTTATATAAAATTTCCTGGTGCTTGTTGCTATTATAGATTCTATAGTAAATGCCTAATATGTTAATAACTTTAAAACACACTAACTCAACGGAAAATGTGATAATTGGTGGCCTCTTTCGGGCCTATGTTGGTCGGGATAGAATCCTGATTCTTGATCTCCATGTTCTCGATCAATTGGTGTGTCATATCCTCTTCCTTTAGTTCCCCTCAACTAGAATTCACGAACATTCACTAGTTGGATGCCCCAAATTGAGCATCTTTGCACAAGTTGACTACCATATTCCTTAACATGTTGCATTCAACTTCAAGGGTGGAAATTTGTTGTTTATGTTGAACCAATGTACCCATAATATAAACAAATTGAGAGATGGACCGATGTTCATTGTCATGGACTTTGGAGGTGACTGAAAATATGGAGGTTTTGTTACTTTGGATCATTTAGTCAGGGGAGCAAATAATTCTCCTAATTTCTTGTAGTTCTTTGAAATCCATTAATTCCAGTCCAAAGACAAAGAACCAAACTAGAGCCTGAAATTGAAACCTGACAAGCCAACAAACCCACATAACCACTCCCAGGACTTCTCTTAAATGTCCAACAAAACGCTCAGGAGCCAACGCCAAATCACACAAGAAAACACAACACCAAGACTAAAGAGAAAATTTATTTTTCTAAGAACAAAAAAACTTGAAGAACCTAAACAAAAATCTAGAGTAGGCAAATAGAAAATCCCCCTAATTTAATTATGATTGCTTAATTAAGCTTAAACAAACCAAACTAGGGGAGTCATGATCGAATTCGAGTAAAATTTGTAAATATTGAAGCTCCCTTATAGCAATAAGACTCAAAACAAACAACCATGCTAAATCTCCTTCATACCTCAACTACATCAGACCGAGACTGATTGTTACCAACCTATAAACAACAACAATATTGACTAAGCATCGACTAACCATGTGAAACAACTTTCCATAGCCCCTTTGATGCCTCACTCGATCGTTCTCCATAATCCCATACCTGTGATATAATCTAGCCAAGAGTTCAAATCCCCAATTCAACATGAAATCAAGCATGCGAGGGGGGAGCTCAGGTCTCTTAGAGATTATTACTTTGCTTTGGAATTGAGGTAGGCACGTGATTGACATGTGGATCATTATTGGATTAATATTTACCATTGAGTGTATAGAATTTGATTACGGTATGGCTTGATAGATTGTTGCACCATTAATCTTTAGCTCCCCCACTTTTAAGTTAGTTGTTGCATTTGCAAGAGAATCTACTTGTTGATTGTTTTCCCTTAAGACTTGATAGAAGGAGATCCTTTGAAAACTGATAACCTCCTTATGAGCTTGAGCCAATATGGAAGCAAACTTGTAGTTAGTTGGAGGGGATTTCATGGTCATCAACTTAATGCCTGTGCTTGAGTCTCCCACCACTATAAGAGATTGAGTTTGAGAATTTAATGTAATAGAGCTTATGCCTTAATTTGATTGTTGGAGGAGGTTCCTAGTCCCCATGCATAAGTTAACTCAGTGTTTTCTCCAGGATCAATGAGGAATGAGGGTCCCTTTACACCACCACTACCCTTCTTACAAAATCATTTTAACTTCCATATTCAATTACTAAATAACAAATAAGTCTTCCTTATATTTCTTTTTTAATAAATGAGATTGTACAATTAGCCCCTTACTCATTTATAAATTATATACTCTTTTAGAATCTCTCAAACTTCATATATTTATAAGTATCTTTGAAGGTTATTTTTTAACAAGGGTTGCATGGCAACGCAGTCCCTGCCATAAATAGTTAATACCATCTCGCTACTCTGTCTACAAAAAAATTAAAGCTTAATACCCACTACTATGGGTACTAGCAATACAATGAAAGTTTGATAAGCGGAATGTGTGTGTGTATATATATATAAGGAATTTAGACTTCCATTTTATAATGCCAATAATCTGAATCTAGACATAAGATAGAGAAAAGTGAACAAGGATGTAACCTGGATGTAACAATATGCCAACGAATTTGTAATGGCACAAACTGGCCTGGTTATTGCCGATGTAGTCTCCTGGCCAGTCAAACAACAATCAAAACAGACAATTACAATGAACCCTGTGCACAATTTTTTTTCTTTTCGCAGACTGGGGCATATTGACATGCGGAACTCAACCATTGGTTTTATCTGCCAGCATGGGTCGATTGCCATGTGCCAAGGCTTCCAATCAAGAAGACTAATGGGCACTTGGCACGGCTCGCCTCCCGACAGCGTAACTCCGAAGGATCTCCGAGTATAGTGGCATTAAAAAAACACTGATACACGACGAATATTTTAATGAGAAATCGAACTGACGGTCACTATCCTCGGCATGCGGTGCAGGCGGCATATGCGCTGAAAAAACAAAGGAACAAAAATTACAGGAGGCTCGCAGAGAGAATACAATACAGTTCGACAACGATGAAAACAATGCATAGAGAAGGACCGAGTCATCCATCTGTTTCTTAGAGAAGACACAGTAAACATTCGTATCGAGCACCCAACATCCCTGTCGGGTCAAACTGGCAAATTCATTAATTGTGTAATCAATTTTATACATTGAATGGCGTGAATCCTGCAATAACACATCAAAGATATTAGCCAATTAAATTTTAGAAAAATATGTTTTTTTATTATTTAAAAAAATACATATATTGATTTCCTATGTTAACACATTGAATATAGCACATAAATTTAAAGTCAACAATAAACTCATTGCTATAGTCTTAGGGACTAATAAGAAAAGCTCATTGTTATAGTCTTAGAGACTAATAAGAAAAACTCATTGCTGCCAACATACCAACTTGAAGACGTGCCGGTTATATCTGCTTCTGTAGTGATAAAAGGTTGTCTGCCAGGCAACCCTTAAAACAATTAGTTTAATGGAATAGATTATGACTGTCTTCCCATGTGACCAACTTTAAAGAAGGTTGTATTACACATTACGACTTTTTTGGAGCGGTTTTTCCATATGCAATCCCACCTGTATACGAAAATTTTAAAATTCAACTATACATACATATATATAGTAATTTCACTTCTATTCAGAAAGTAATGTTTGAATGAGATATGTCAATGCCCTGACTACCATAAATTTGAGGTGATAGTTCACTACTAGCTTATTTTTTTTGGGGGATCTATCTGATCGAACATTAACCTAAAATGGCTCTAGACTAGTTTGATTTAAGAAAGTGGATCTGCCCTAAATTTGGGCAGCTGCTTTGTACTCCATATATTGGAGTATGTTTTTGTTTACCATTGACAAAATTCAAAAGGAGTAAATAAATTGAGACAACCAGCTTTATCGTGGTAGCAATGTTGCACACAATCTATCCAAGTTGAACTCTGCTACAGATGTTACAGGCTGCTCAGTTTTTCCATATGACTAGTGGGGACACGAAACGGTGACCATTCATGACCATTCATGAAGAAACTACGTAAGTTGTCCAGGGTCTGAATAATCAATTTCCATCTATATCATATTTTGATGGAAGCGTCGCTTGTTCCGTCAGAGGACAAGAAGTTATTTATGCCGTAAGGTATTCTGATGGAAGCGCCACTTGTTCGGTCAGAGGTATGGCTAAACTACCAATATGTCTTTGTATGGCTAAACTACCAATGTCTGGTTAAGGGGAAAAACTTTCATTTTGCCTTGTTTAAGCAAAAGCTAAATAGAGGATAAAAATCTATGTATGCTATCAAATCATATGAAGAAAGACATGTCAAATATCTCTTTTTGTAATTTCTATATATGTTGTTAATATGAAAATTTCACTTTCCCCACAAAAAATTATTATAAGCAAAGAAGATTACCTGTGTTGGCAGCTTCAACACAATCGAATTTCCAGCAACAAGGGCAGGGCCAATCTTAGACACAACGAGATTCACAGGATAGTTGAATGGAGGAATAGCTAGAATGACACCTAGAGGAATCTGCAAGGTAAAGATAAACATATACGATGTTATAACTGATCTAATAATAACTTGTTAACGACATACATAAAATAGATAAAAATACCTAGTGCTTTTAGGGTATTTCCCAGAATTGTTATGTTTCAAGTATGTTTCAGTAAAACTGCCACTATTATTGAACTTTTTAAGTTAATGTAATAAGTTGTGGAGTTGGCCTAGAAATTGAGAGAAAATGTAAATACCTTTGAGGACAAATTTGTTTCTATCATTGCCAGGGAAGCTATCAGAGACAAGAAATTTTCCTTCACAGAGAATCCTCACTCCTTCCTCAACACAATAAGAAATGAGATCTCCGGACCTTACAACCTGCAAAAACAAACATTGCCAAAATTATGTAAATCTCAAACCAGCTCCACACACAATACCGAACTTTAAAATAGCAAAGAAATGAGCCAGTAAACCACGAATGAAGAGTAATAAGATTGAAATGGCTACCTCTGTAACAACATCCTTTGCAGGTTTGGCAATTGCTTTGACAAGACATTCTGCTATGGGATTATTGTGTTCTTTCAGTAATGCAGTCGCACAGTGCAGAAGCTCTTCCCGCTTCCAGAGGGGAGTCTTTGCCCATTCCTTTTGAGAAACCCTGGAAGAGTCCACAACCTTGTTCACTTCTTCCTGCGTACAAGCTAAAAATAGAAAACAAAATAGGCATCACAGAGGGGAAGAACGAGTAAAATTTGATCATGGCTGCATTAAAAGATGTCATCATTATCGTCACTAGACCAGAAAAAGGCCAACCCAGTAAAAAGTCGACCAATATTTGCACAAAAACACCATTAACTAGAGCCAATCACAAAAGAGAATCTGCAACCATTCAAAGAGAAGGGGCTAGATAAAAACGCAGATGCAAAAAAAGACTATATACAGAAATTGGGGGCTGGATAAAAACGCAGATGCAAAAGGAGATTATATACAGAAATTGGTCGATCCACTAATCGGATCCATTATTTAAACTAGATGAAGCTTATCAAGCCATAATTGAACAGTATTATAAAGATGCTAGCATTTTTTTAATTAGAGGGAGAAACAAAACTAGAACCAACAAAAAACACGACGGATTCTTTGTTAATACTGCATAAACCACCCTTGATAGTAGTACATCTTGATAGCACAACAAATTTTTTATTTACACGAAAAGGACGACACAAAGTAGTCAAGATTTCTCCGTCTTGTCCGGAAAGTAGCCAATCTTTCGATTATAGGAAAAACCAATGCAGAAATATAGTTCAGACAACCGACAATCACAAAGTCCTATTATGAAAGATATTCTTCAAATAAACTGCTAGAACGACAAACCTTGGAAATTTACAGCTGGAAAGAACATGAATTTCCTTTGAAATGCAACATACTACATACAGTTTCCATTTACCCCGCCCAAAAGAAAACCCTCTCATTCGTTTTCGAGTACAAAAGAAACAAATTTCTGAACACGAATCTCCTCTGAAAGGAAACATTCAACACACATTTTCCATTTACCCCGCAGAAAAAACCCCCCTCATCCATTTTTAAGTTAAAAAAAGAACATTTTTCCACATTGCAGCTCACAAAATGAGTTAATTTGCACCATAGGTGACTTCTTTCTAAATTTCTCAAAACAAACAGAATTCCAACACTTCAAAATGCTGAAACCACGAAAGCTTCCCCGTCTAAGCCGAGAACAAAAGACAAAGCCACAAAAATATGAAAAGACGAACCTTGAACCCTGTACTGAGTCTTCCTGGTCGTAGTATTGATAATGTCCACCGACTTCCCCGAAGCAGACGCTCTCCACTCGCCATCGTAGTAATGTTTAAACACCTCACCCTTGAGAAGCTCAACAAAAGTGTCGTTTCCCACCATGGAATTCGAGCAGAAATTGCTTTAAGATCCCTACCTCAAGATTCCACCAACGGAAGAATAGATCCAACGCAGGGTGAAGGGGTTTCCAAAATCGACTACCTGCATGAAGAACCCAACTCACGCAATGCATAAGAACAGAGGCGATGAGACGTCAAACCTGAAATCCTGTCAAGATTGTCAGTTAGGCTGGAAAATGAATTAAATGGCCTGGGCTTCCAATACAACTCTGAATAGACAACAAAGGCGGTGAACCTCTGACAGTGATGGGAAAACACGTTTAATAAAAATGTGAACACTTGACAATTGTGCAGTTGTTATAATTCACCTTCAATGTCAATTAATGCACGCCGTCATCCCTGCAATAAGAGAGTGAAGTTGAAATCCAATAGAAACCTAGAAAAATAAAAATTTTAAATTTATTTTAATATCAATAAAATTATTATTAAGATCTCTCAATATTAAACTTTGAAAAAGACAAAAAAATTAAAGTTAAAGGTTAAATTAATACTGAGTCAATGCCCGACTCATCGCTATAATCCCTGTGCCTTTAACAAAGACTAATAAATGAGATTATACAATTAGCCCCTTACTCATTTATAAATTATATACTCTTTTAGAGTCTCTCAAACTTCATATATTTATAAGTATCTTTGAAGGTGCCAAATAGCAATGGAACACTTTAAGTTTACGCTCTTGATTTCTTTTAGAAATTTTAAATAATCTTTTTAAAATTTAGTGATAAATTTTGAAAATTTAATATTAAAAAACATTAATAGATATTTTTTTAATTTATGGATGATTCTTTTAAAACCAAAAGTGGGAAGGTGAGTGGATACCGTAATTAAATACATGATGTGTTTTTTTAATCTCTATATTCATTTACTAAATACCGAAATATATATTTAAAAAACTTGCAAATAATAAATTATTAAATATAAGTATTTCTATTCACCAAATGTATAATAAATTATTAAATATAAGTATTTCTATTCACCAAATGTAGAATGAGAAAAATATTTTTCCATTCAAATTCTCTGAAATTTATACTTATGATTGTTTCTTAGTTTTTCTAGAAACAAAGTATTATAATATTTTTACAATTTTGATTTTAGTCGCAATAATAATTGGATTTGAACTTATAATTTATGATTTTTATGATAATACGTTTTAAAGAGATAGATCAACCAATTGAATTAATTTTGGGTACTTTTTTTTCAACAATAAAAATAATTTTAATGCTATTAATTAAGAATCAAAATAAACTTTCTAATACATAGCATTACATATATGGTCATAAGTCATGACTACTTATGTCGAATACAATATTTCTATCATCCACAAACCTATTCAAAAACATATGCTTTTATCAGTAACTATCACAATCTAATCACAAAACTATATCCTCTGCATCTAACTGTTGCAATATCCAAATGCCAAAAATCAAACTCCTCACAGAAAAGAGGTAACAAGGATCCCATCTGAAGATAGAGTTCAGAAAATGAAGTAAGATCCAGAGTTGATTACAAAGTCTTCTAAGACTTCTTCAAAACTCAGCCAACCAATCTGTTTCCCAAGAGAAAGCTTTGACAGAGAGTTTGCCAAAGAGTTGTACTGTCTATGGACATGAAAACATTGTAACCAACTGAACAAGTGCTTGAGATCCATGATCTTCATCCAATACTACAAATTTAAAACATTCAAACGAGACTTTCCAACAAACCAATCAAGAATAACCTTGGAGTCTCCCACTACCATTAATTCATAAATATGAACTCTCAAAGCAAAACTCATGAGACCCCACAAACCAAGTAACTCTGCTTTAACATTCGATCCATCTCCAACAACAAGATGGATCCTAAAGAAGTGGTCACCACTCAACTTAAAAACAATTCTAACACCACAATCTCCACCAGCAACAACTCCATCAAAGAAGCCTAAAGGTCTCTGACCAAAGTAAATCGGGTTCATAAGAAAATCAAATTTATCGCCCTCTACAGAACAATGCATTTATTTAATAGCCACCACAATCCTAGAACATAGACCATAATCATTCCTAAGAGAGTTCTCAAACAAAATCTTATTTCTGTAGCGCCAAATGCGCCAAAGAACAAAGAGAGGAACCATCCTCTGCCTCGGGAAAGCTAGAAACCAAGACAACAAATTTTCATTCAAAGACGATAAATTCCAATAAGCATTGAGTTTCAATTATGCGCAAACCTCCTTCGAAATAAACTGAGTAACTTCACATGTCACAAACTGGTGTTGTGCGATCTCTTCATCCTTTAAGCATAAAATACAAACAGATGGACCAATTCCACCTCTACACTTGTAGTTTACGCTTGTGAGAATACGATCATGAAGACATAACCAAACAAATAGAATAATTTTAACAGGAATCTGCAATTTCCATAAAGCTTTGTGCCACCATTCAGGTTCCACCGTCACATTCTGAGCAACCAAAGCATCATAAGCCGCTGTAACAGTAACGACACCTATTGAAGGATTCCATGTCCAAACAATTGAGTCTTCCTCACTGTTAAGATAAATCCCATTGCATCTCAAGATCAACAAATAAGAATTCCATTCCAAGGCCATATCACCATCAAGACAAAGAGCATCAGGAGTTAACCAATCCTGAGAACCTGACACATTTAACAAAGATGTATGACCAATATGTGCAAGTGAGAAGACCTTAAGAGAGTGAATGTGATGAAAAAGGGTAGACGATAATTTAAAAAAAGGTCCACTTCCCACGAATGGATCCTGCCCAACCAGAACCCTAACTCCATTTCCAACAGACCATGCAAGCTAATTCTTTAACAGTGGTAGAGAACTCATAAGATTTCTTCAGAAATTTGAGGCTACAGTGAAATTCTAATTCTCAGAATGCAACCAGAAAATCACATCCACTCCTTTAAGATATTTCTTTAACATAGCTTTGCTCCACAGACCTGTCCCGAACATAGCCCTCCATAGTGACTTAACAACCAAAACTTGAGCAAACCAAATTCACTTACAAATACCCCAACCACCAAGAAATTTTGGCCTGGAGATCAAATCCCAGTTAACAAGATGATAACCTGAGGACTTCCTAGCCCCCCTTTCCGAGAAAATTTAAAAAAATATGGCAAATATTTGACATGATTTTAGCTGGAACCTTAACTAAAGTGAACCAATAGACTGGTAAATTACGAAGAACAGACTTAATAAGAACCAGTCTGCCACCCAAAGAAAGCCACCAGAAAGACCAATGACCAACTCTCTTTTCGATTTTCTGAAGAAGCCAATACCAATAAAAAACTCTATAATCATTAGGTTTCAGATAAAAACCTAAATATTTCATTCCACAATCCAGGTTAACTATATGTATTCCAAAAAGATCATCAATCCTTTCTAGCTTCTCAGTCTCAAGATTATTAAAAAGAAAGCAAGATTTCTAACATTTTACCTCCATCCATGAAGCCTGACAGAACATAGATAAAAGTTGTTTGAGCTCATTCCACTCCTCAATTGAGCCAACCCCTAAGATCACCACATAATGAACGAAAAGTAAGTGTGTTATGACTAAACATTTTTCCACCTTAATACCTGAGAATTTGCCATTTGAGCTAGCATTCTTCAACATCCTACTAAAGCCTTCCACCACCAGAATAAACAACAAAGGAGAAAACAAACATCCTTGCCTTAAATCTTTAAAGCTTTTAAATAACTCTGTCGGAGAGCCATTCACGAGAACTGCAAAATTAACACTTGTAACACATCCCATGATCCAATGTGCCATCTCCCACTTTAGCCCAATTTATATCAACAACATTCTAAGGAAATTCCAACTTACCTTATCATAGGCTTTCCTTAAATCTAATTTCAAGATTAAAGAAGACATCTTGCTAGATTTTGTTGAATGCATACATTCTTGAGCAAGACCTACAACATCAAAAATTAATCTGTCTTCAAGAACCCAAATTGTTCCTTTGAAATACAAGAAGCGAGTTTGTCTTTTAACCTAGAAGCAATGAGCTTTATAATAACTTTAAAAACAAAGTTACATAGAGCAATAGGCCTATAATCATTGAAGGAAACATGTTTTGATTCCTTCGAAATAAGAGCCACAAAAGTAGCATTCAAAGAACCACAAACCTTACAAGTAGTCCTTGACTCCTCAACAACAGTCAAGAAATCTTTACCCATTAGATCAAAATAGTTCTCGAGTCCACCCACTTGGACCCATACTTTTGTCCTTTGACATCAACTCAACAACTTTTTCAACTTCCTAAAGATAACTTGGCTTCCTATCTCATTGCTTTATATTTCATTTTACATTTATTTAAAATCTGAAAACAATAAATATTTCAATTTTTCATATAAAATAAATAAATTCATTTGATTATTAATAGAACTTCAACTTCACTATACTGGATAGTTAAAAAAAAGGAAGATTTAAAATATCAAAATCAATTGTACAGAGAATGCTTATTTACATCACACATCCAGATTTCAAATATTAATATTAAATATTGTATGAATGACAACACATATTGTTAAAGTTTTTTTATGCATAAATGCTAAGACATGTGAGTTTTGTGAACACCACCACTACTTTTAAAGTTTAGAGTGTGCTTATCATCGATCCCACATACATAGTTTATTTGGAAAGAGTGTAACTAATTCAGACTGTTTAGCTAAATATAATTACTTTTAAAAGAATAAAGCTCGCCATATCTTGAATAATCTAACCTTATGATGTATCTACCTTTGTTCGCCACTTCTTGTAAGCCTCACCATAGATGCGTAGTAGTCATTTTAATGTAAAATTTGATAATTTACTCACCCACTCTCTTGGAAACACAACAAAAGTATGCTAAGTTAGTTGGGAAATACATGTTGAACTTTGAAACTTAATATAACTATATGCACAAGTAATGAATTTTTTTGTCAAAAGATAATAATTAAGAGTTGTTTGTTATTCAAAATGTATAATGAACCTTAAGCTAAATTTTCTTTTATTTAGCTTTTTAAAATCTATTTATTTAAAATTGTATTTAAATTTTTATTTAAAATAAAATAATAAAATATCTCTATATTCAAAAGATAATATTAGTTATTTTAATTTTTTTAAATAATAGAACTAATTTAAGTTATTCACATCACACAATTTTATATATATATATATATATATATATATATATATATATATATATATAATATAAAATTGTGATGTGAATAACTTAAATTAGTTTTATTATTTAAAAAAAATTAAAATAATTTTATATTAGTTCTATTTTTTATATTAATGATGAGGTATTTTTATGTTCCAAAGATAATAGTAATTTTTTTTGACATTTTCAAAACTATTATTTATCTCAATTAATAGAAACTTGTTCATCTTTCAATTTTTTTTATTTATAAAAATAAATCTTTAACCAAAACTCTAAATTTTAATTTATAAAAATATTTTCTTTTACATTTCATATTATTTAATATTAATTTGATTTTTTAAATTAATACATATAAAAATAATATACTAAAATTTACTATAAATATTAAAAATAAGAAATAAAAAAAATAATATTCATTATAAAAAAATTACATAAGGAGAATAATAAGTTGATTTCAAAAATATAAAAAGTTGACTCGAATACCCTAACAAAAATACCACTACTTGTAGGACTTCAACGGACTTCTGGAAACGTGCACGCGCACCTCGACCTCTGAACTTTTTCGGCTCGCAGGATCCGACACCAGAAGAGTCCTCTCATACCTTACTTCTGGTAAAAGGCAACCAGGGCCTTCGCAATGCTCTGCCGAATGGCATAGATCTGCGAGTGTGTCCTCCTCCTTTTATTCTGATTCTCATATCCATGCCCGTTAGTGAACTTTATTATTAAATTAAGAATGGAAGTTTTATTATGGCGTACAAGAGATTAGGGGCGGGACTCATTGTCCATTGTACAACTGGCCCTAATAAATATAGTCAAACAACATGTTTCTTTTATTCTTTGTCAAATCCATTAATTGTATAATCAATTTTATACATTGAATGACCTGAAACCTTTAATAACACTTCAAAAATAATTTTAGAAAAATATATTTTTTATTATTAAAAAAAATACATATATTGATTTCCTAT
>JASDQU010586922.1:28911-43433 GCA_032191745.1 Picea mariana | reverse complement strand
TGGGTTTCTTTTAAAGAAAGGATTATAGGGACTTTGGCCTTAGTTTCCCTCTCCATCATTTCTCTTCATGTCTACGATCTCGTTTGATAATTTCTTAACCATGCATTGTAGATATTATATATCTCCATTACCTTTGTCAAGAGTTTGTTCAGCCAGTTTTCCCGACGGTCTAGTCAAAATGAGTACTCTCCTGGGAGGGGGTTGGGATTCTTTATTTACTAGAGAGGCTTGGCCTTCTTTACGTGCTTTCATATGGAATTCTATTGTCTTGGCTTCTTCAAAATTTTCCTCCAGGGTTTGCTTAGCGGATCTCTCTATAAACATAGAAATAGAAGATAGGAGTGTGTTAGCATAAACCTCGATCTGCAACTCTTGAGTTGGTTTTCTCGTGGGTTGGAATTTTTTCAAAATGGTCGTGAATCTTTGATTGAAATCTTTGAAGATTTCTTTCAGACTCATGGTTTCCACAAAAAACTCAACCATTAGATCTCCTGTAGTAGTTTCCTCTGCAAATTTATCTAGAAAATCTTTCTGGAACTTGGTCCAACTAGTTATAGATCCTACAAGAAGATTAAAATACCACGTGGAAGTTGAATTTTCAAATGTGTAGGGGAAAAGTCTACAGACTATGTATTCATGTTGAACATTCATGAGACTAATCGCGAGTATGAAATTATTGATGTGATCTTCAGGTCAACCTGAAGTCTCAGGGTTGTACTTGGGAAGCAGCTTCTCCAGGTGCTGCGAAAGATTATGTACTCGTCCAGGGATGACCACGACAACTCCGACCAACCAATTTTGGTTGTTATGAAGTGGGATTTTCCTTTCTTCCTCATGGTTATTATTACCTTCCATATCTTCAGATTATTATTACCTTCCATATCTTCATAATCTGAGTTGAACTCTTCTTCTTTCGAAAAGTCGTTTGGCTCAGAGATGTCGCAGGATGCCATTTCAGGCATCAAATCAAGAGGTTCTTGGATTTTGGTAATCATGAAATCTATTAATTATTATACAGAGTGTACGAAAACCTCGTCGGGAGTTCTAACCACTAGTCTACTTTGTTGTTTTTCTCAAGGGAGGATGGGAGCTAAGGAGAATGCACCGATCTGTCGAGTCTAGGCTCTAGTGATTCCCCTGAATTGATTCACTTCCTTGTGAGGAAGGGCGTAAGGTATTTCAAGGTGAAAGGGTTCTTCCTCAGGATGTGGTGAGTTACCCACTTTTGGAGTACTCATCGTGTGTGGGTTGGTTTTTGAATGACTAGCCATGCATGTGGGCTATTATGAATATCTAGGTTGTTCGAAATGTTATATTTTGTTGATAGGTCCTAAATCCATTCATTCATTCTCAGCCATTCATTCTCAGGCTCTCCTTCTAGTGTCAATTTTTTTGATAGGTCTTAAATCCCTTAACTCAACAGTAGGAACCAAACCTGCCACCGAGGCCCAATTAGAATCTGTAGCGTTTGAGGATGGAATGGTTCTCCAGATCTTGTGATCCAGCCAATTTATCGATGGGCTTTGTGTTTTATTGTGAAGGCTCTTCCTTCAGTTAGGACTATTCTTCTTCTCTATTTTCTCTTAGGTGGGACTGGAATGAGAAATGAAAGAAATTATAAACCAACTTGACAACAAACCAAATTAAGTTTTAACTACTGGGGAAGAGGCTGAGCTTGGGATAGCCCGCTGCTCAAACATGTAGACAATGATTCTATACCACAGGCCTAGTACTAATACATTAACCATGTGAGCATCCAATTATTGTCTAAGAAACTAATTATCAGAAAGAAAGAACATATGTAATAATATAATGGCAATAAAACTAGTTCATCTACCATAACCATTCATCACATACAACACAACGATTTATCTTCATCATTTAAAGCAAAAAACATCAAAACATTGCACTAGATAACTTGACAACATGATTAATTGCTCTTACTCATTACTGCATCATTCATGAAATAGGATAGGAAGTATTTCTTCTCCAATTCCAATTACATGCATTTGATGAAAATAGTTTATCTTTGGTCCAAAAGGACTTCTCAATTGCTAGAAGCTTCAAAATAATTCTTAACAACCAAAAAGAAAGAGTTCTTGCAAAAACCATCGACCCCTAACTAATTGGTAGATTTCTTTATTTATAACATAAATCTTAACTGGAATTAACGGCTAAGTGCAGTTTAAGCAAAGAAAATATCGCCACATGGCGTTATCTTCTTATAGTTTCTTTAGCGATCAACCCGAGATATTTCTTGGAAAGGGTGACTTTTCTCGTATTCAGTCCAACTGATAAACAATTATTCACAAGTTTGGGCCCATGGAAACCTATATTGTTCCATTGGAGGCGAGTATATTCCTTTGATATCCATTGCATGCACCCGATACTTTAATAAACTGGACTTCAACTATTGTAGCATGGTTCGGGCCCTGATCGGAGGTTCTGCGAATAATTGCACTTTCCTTGGCCTCGCATCGATCATATTTGTGAGCTCTTCGATCCATATTGAGTCTTTTTCGACATGCAACTTGACCACGTCACTCAAATCGATAAATTTATCAGGGGTGCCAAACTTGGGTAGAAAATATCCTTCATGTCTCTTTTGATTCTGCTTCAATGTTTCTTTTGAGTTCTTCAGCAATATCATGGAGCAAGCTTTGTTCAGTAATTAGGAATATTTCCTGCAATCGAGGTTGAGGTAAATTAGTGATCATGTAATATAATATAAGGTACAAACAAACAAAATATATCAATGTGTACCTGTGGATTTTTTGATGCATACCCCCTATCCCTCCTGAGGTCTATGTGACCTCCCAGTCAGGATCTTCTGATTTTGGAACCGAAATGGCTCTTCTGGTTCTGAGCTGGAACTTCCCTCTTCTAATCCAGTACAGGTCATTATCTGAGTTTTTCCCATGTAAACCAACACTTAGATGCAAAACCCCACTCCACGTGACCACATGCATGACAACGAGCCTAGCCTAAAAGGTACATCGCATTTTTCGACGTCGAGCTTTCCAATATGATGCCTCCTTGGCTCCTCCAAGTCCTGAAACTCCAGTGAGGGCTAACGGTGTCTAGATGCTCCCTTTTCCCAACTCACGTGACCACACACCCATGACCACAAGCTTTACCATGAAAGCGCATTGTGGTTCGCAATGTCGGGGCTTGCGATGCCCGACCCCTCTAAGTCACGAACGTCAAAATCACGATGATGTGAGATCTATGGAATAGGTCCCTCTTGTACTGACAACTACAATTTTTTTGACATTTCACGTTTCGTGACTTAGTCCTGCACGAAATCTGTTCGCTCCTCCACCTGGTCGCCAAAATGAAGAAACACTCCCTCGTTGTGGATCAACAACTCTAAGCCTCTAGATATCCTATGGTCCTAATCTCGTCTTAGCGGATCTCTATTTTAGGGTTTTAAGTTTTGGGATTCAAGGACTTCTGTCCCCCCCAACTCATGATAGCCTATATCAAAAAATGGACCAATGGTCCAGATCTATTTGGAATCAATGGCTATAATTCCTCCCGAGGGTCGAGAGTTGAAAGGTATTCCTGTTAACCTCCCCGTGGCTCCGCTTGATCCAACAGCTCACAGGATTTCGTGACTCTCCTAGTAAACTCTCCACCACCTATTCAAGCATTTGTGGATTTCCCTCCTAGACGTACGTGACGTCAAAGCTTGCGTATTTTTCTTGAATCAGATGGATGTCGACCTTCCTCTATGATCTAATGGCCAACAATGCTCTTCCTCCTAAGCTTTTAATCTCCCTGACTTATAATATTTTCTAAGTCCTTGAAGGTTCGGACCTTCACTTATCCCGAGAAATGGGTTCCTCGATCTCGATAACACTTTCCCAAAGTATTATTCCTCCTGAGCTTTGTATGGTTTAGAATTTGATTTCCCACACACTCCTTGTGTCTAAGGGATTTTGATAACTCAGATCCATGGGATTTCTCACAAAGAAATTCCCCCTAATTTTCTTGCATTCCTCTTTGGCTCGATGCACACCTTGCAGAGCTTCAAATGAAGAGAAATAATTGAAACTGGAACACTAACATGCATAGTTCCATTCACTTTCTCATGAAAAAAGAAATGACAGGAAAACAAACACATTCCACACACCATACATTTGGATCAATTTTCCTTCTTTTATATTGACAAGTGCCGAAATGGCTACAAAATACATTCAAATTATAGTAACTCCAAAACTGAGATCTCCTGCTAACTCGTAGTTCCATTACAACTAATTTCTCTATGTATTGTAGCTCTCTCCATGTGGGCATACAAAATTCTACTTAACTCAAAAATATTTCTAGGATTTCCCCTGTCTACTTTCCTACTCTAAAATTCATCCTACGCTATCTTAGTTTGGTTGCATTCCAGAGCCATAGTGGAAACTCCTTCTCTGTTTACAATTTTCAAAACGTGCCTCAAAGGGTAAAATTTGACACTTGTTCAAGAGTGACTCCAAAGGTAAATTTTGGCCCTGAGTTAAGGCGAATTTCAAAACTGGCTGCAACTGTCAACGTTGAAGTTCTGGAAGAACTCTCACGTGTTGAGTGGTTATTCCTCTGTGTGCTTACAAGCAATGCACCTACATCATACTCCCCTTGACAAAAAATCATGGATTCCTGTCCATGAGATCCTCTACTGACTTTCCTTGCTTTTGGATAGCAACTTCATTTTCCCAATTGGCATCTTCTATTGGGAATCCCTTCCATTTGACCAGATACTCAAAATAATTCTTCCTCCTGGTCTTCTTGCCAATCCTCTATTCAATAATTCTCTCCATCTGTGGTTTTTCTGCTACAGGCATTTGTTTCTCCCACTGAATCTTTCCTTGATCTTCTGACCCTTCTATGTCATGTTTCTTGTAAGGATACAGGTATGAAGCATTAAATATGGGCGAAATTCTCACACCATTTGGCAGCTCAATCTCATAGACGTTTGCATCAAACTTTCTCAAGATTTTATAGGGTCCTATATTTTTCATATTCTACTTGTTCTATGTTCCCCTGGGGAACCTTTCCTTCCTAATATGTGCTAAAACTTGATCTCCTACTAGAAATTGAAGTTTCGTACGATGTTGATCATCTCTGTGCTTGTATTTCTGGTTAGAACTCTGTAATTGTTCTCTAATCTAGCTATGGAGTTTCTGCATTTCAGCAGCAAAATCTTCTACTCCAACGCTTTTGATCTCTCCCTATTCCAAGTTCCTCAGCTCAGACACTCCCCTGGGTTGCATTCGATAGAGTATTTGGAATGGGCTCCTTCCAATGCTCCTGTTTGGTGAGGCATTGTATGCAAATTCTTCTTGTGGCGGAATCTAATCTCACCAATTATGATGTTTAGTGACTAAACTCCTCAACAAGTTTCCAAAACTTCTATTTACCACCTAAGTCTGTCCATTTGTCTGAGGGTGATAAGCTGAGATGAAGGAAAAATCTTTCCCCATCTTCTTCCACAACGTCCTCCAAAAGTGACCAAAAAATTTTGTCTCTGTCTGAGACAATGCTCCTGGGTAGGCCATGAAGTCTCACAACTTCTTTGAAAAATAGATTTGCAACATGTGTTGCATCACTGGTCTTCTAGCATGGTATGAAATGTGCCATCTTTGAGAATATGTCCACTACCACAAATATGGAATCAAATCCCCTTTGTGTTCTTGGCAATCCCAACACAAAATCCATGCTTATTGCATCCCAAGGCCTCTCTGGTATTGGCAATGGTTGATACAATCTAGTGTTTTGTCTTTTCCCTTTGCATGTTGGTAGATCCTACATCTATTCACAAAATTTATCACCTCTGTTCTCATACTTGGACAATAGTATGAACTGCTCAACTATGCAAATGTTTTATCATGGCCAAAATGTCCAGCCAATCCTCCACTATGATTCTCCTTCAGAAGATTGTCCCTCATTGAGCATCTTGGTATGCACAATTGATTTCCTCTTAACAACAATCTTTCCTGAACCATATACTCTATCAACTGACTTCTATCTCTCAGTACAGAGCTTGTACATGCTTCATAGGCCTCCTAGAAGTCTGTATTATTACAATACATATCCTTAAGGTGTTCAAACCCCAAGGTCTTCACCTAGAATTCCTACATAATTAAACATCTCCTGCTTAATGCATCAACAACCTTGTTAGTATTACAAGCAATATGTTTTATGACAAAAGTAAAACTTTGCATAAATTCAACCCATTTTGCATGCCTCTGATTCAATTTTTCTTGTCTGGTTATGAATTGTAAAGCTTGGTTATCGCTATACAAAACAAACTCTTGTGGGACAAGATAATACCTCCATTTCTTCAATGCTTGAATTATGGCATAGAACGCCTTGTCATTTGTGGAGTATTTCCTCTTAGTCTCATTCAAATTCTTGCTGAAATAGACAACAGGGTGATTGTCCTGACTCAGAATTGCTCCTATTGCAACTTCACTTGCGTCACATCTTACCTAAAATGTCTTTCCAAAATTTGGCAAGACTAGAATTGGTCGTTCTGTTATCTTCTCCTTGAGTATATTGAAGCTCCTTTCAGCCTCCTCTATCCATTTAAAAGACTTGTACCTCTTCTTCACTGTATCCATCATTGGTGCAAAAATCCCACTGAAGTCTCTAATGAACTTCCTATATAAAATTTCTAAACCATGAAAGCTCCTTACCTCGAACATGCTCCTTGGTGACGACAGTTCTCTGATCGCTTTCACTTTCTCTGGATCCATCTTCAGCTCATTTGAAGAGATCACAAAACCCAAGTAAATGAGCTCTGTCTTCATAAAAGAGCACTTCTTTACATTGATTAGTAGCTTCTCCTGTTGTACCCTCCTCATTACTAGCGTTAGGTGCCTCAAATGCTCCTCTTTAGTCATACTAAAAATCAGTATATCATCCAGATATACAACCACGAACTTACCAATGAAATATTTTAGAATTTCATTCCTCGGCCTCATAAAAATGCTCAGTGCATTCGTTATGCCAAATGGCATAACCATCCACTCATACAAACCTTCATTCATCTGAAATTTTGTTTTCCATTCATCACCTTCTCTCATCCTGATCTGGTGATATCCACTCTTCAGATCTATCTTAGAAAATAAATTTTCTCCACTTAAGAAATCCATTAAATCATCCATTCTCAGTATAGGAAATATGTACCTGATGGTGATATTGTCAATGGCTCTCAAGTCTGTACACATTCTCCATCCTCCGTCTTTCTTTGGGCTTAACAGAGTTGGTATTGCACATGGACTCAAGCTCTCTCTGACCAAACCCTTATCCAACAAATCTTGGACTTGGTTCTTCACTTCCTCATTCTCTCTAGGTGTCAATATGTACACTGCTTTGTTTGGAAGACTTTCTCATGGTATCAAGTCTATATGATGATTGATACTCCTGATTGATGGAAATGAGTTTGGCAGCTCATCCACCACTATATCAACAAAATTATCCAATAGTTCCTAAACTTATTCAGGAAAATAATCCATTGATGTACTCATAAGGATGACTATGTGCTTCCTCATCACAACGGATTGCATCTTGTGTTCTTCCTTGACTTCTTTCAGGATTTCCTTTCCACTCATGAGAAGTATGCTTGTGCTAGCTTCCTCTTTTACTCTCTTCTCCTCCATTGGCAGCAACATATGCGTCCTACCACTCTTCTCTAATGTATATGTGTTTTTCCTCCCATCATGAATGACATTTATGCCAAACTTCCATGGTCTTCCCAACAAAATATGGCATACATCCATGGGGATTACATCACACGGGATTTCATCTTTATAACCTCCTATTTTAATTTCAACCAGGCATTGTTTAGTAATCGTTACCTGGTGTCCTTTTTGCAACCATGAGATCTTATATGGTTTTGGATGTGCATTTGTATTCAACTCCAATTTCTCCACCATCTCTGTGGATACTAAGTTGTCAGTGCTCCCACTGTTAATGATCACCTTGCATACTTTGTCCTTAGTCTTGCAAGATATCCTAAAGAGATTGTTTCTCTGCACTGGATTTTCAACTTTTGCCTTTGGTTTTAAGAGAACCTTTCTCAACATCAAAGATTCTCCATCCTCTGCTCCTTTTTCTTCAACATCTATTCGTTGTGCTTCTGAAATGTGAGCTTCTCCTCCTCCTTATTTCTTCTTCTTGGGGCATTCCCAAGACATGTGTCCTATCATTCCATGGTCATAACATATTACTCCTCCTCTGCCTCTTCCTCTAAAAGAATTTCTTCCACCACCCTGTCTTTCCATGGAACTTCCTCCTCATTTCGAGTGATTGTGTAGTTTCTCATCCTCATCCCTAGACTGATGTGCTCTGTAATGGTTAAACCCCTTGATTTTACTTGGGATAGAGATTTTACCTCTTCCTCGATGAATTTGTTTTCTGTTCAGCTTCTCCTCTGCCTCCAGCACAAACTGATAAGCATCCTCTACGGTCCTAACTGAAATCATGTTGAGCTCATCCTGAATTTCAAATCTCAAACCATTTATATATCTGGAGACCCTTTCTTCATCTCTCTCCTTTTGTCCAGTTTTGATGTTCAACTGGTAGAATTCCTCAGTGTACTCCTTAACTATCATCCCTTTCTGTATCATGTTCTATAGCTTCCTAAACAGATTGATCTGGTAGTCTTTGGGTATGAACTTAGCCTTCAGTTTGGCTACCATTCTGTCCCAACTCTTTATCCTCTATTTTCCCTTACTTCTCCTCTCAACCTGTAGTTCGTCCCACAATAGTGTTGCATGCCCTTTTAGCCTGGTGACTACCTGCTTCACCTTCTTCTCCTCATCGACATCTTCATAGGCGAAATTTTTGTCCATGGATGTTATCCAATCCAACAGTTCTTCAACATCTAGATTTCCCTCATACATGGGAACATCGATTTTTTCTCTGCCTCCCAATCTGGCAACTGATCTCAACAAACATACTTCTGTAGCATCCTCTCCTATAGCTTCTTTAGCTTCAACCTCTTCAATTTCTGATTCAATGGCGTCTCCAACATCAGGTGCTCTTCTCTGAGCTACTTCCATTGTTTCCAATCTGGCGTGAAGTTTTCACATCTCCCTCTGTACAACACGGTTGGCTAAACGTGCCTCTCGTCTCCTTGGCGACATTGTGTTGACTGTTTGTCACATAGAGAGTGAAACTTCGAGTTCTCTGTCTCTTCCTCTTCCTCTTTCACCTAAATTCTACAGACGAAGAACTTAAGCTCTGATACCACCTGACGTAGACCCCCTATCCCTCCTGAGGGTTGCGCGACCTCCCGGTCAGGATCTTCTGATTTTGTAACCGAAATGGATCTTCTGGTTCCAAGAAGGAACCTCCCTCTTCTAATCCATGGGTCCTTATCTGACTTTTTCCCATGCAAACCAAGACTTAGATGCAGAACCCCACTCCACGTGACCACAGGCATGACCACGGGCCTAGACTGAAAGGTACGTCACATTTTGTGACCCTGAGCTTTCCAATACGACGATTCTTTGGCTCGTCCAAGTCCCGAAACTCTGGTGAGGGCTAATGGAGGTTATCTCCTCCCTTTTCAAAACTCATGTGACCACAAGATTTACCACAAAAGAACATCACGGTTCGCAGTGTCGAGGTCTGTGATACAAGGCGCTTGACCCCTACAAGTTATGAACGCCAAAATCACGATGAGGTGAGATCTATGACACAGGTCCCTCTTGTACCGATGACTACGATTATTTTGGCATTTCATGTTTCATGACTTCATCCCGCATGAAATCTATTCTCTCCTCCACCCGGTCGCCGAAATGCCAAAACACTCCCTCATTGTGGATCAACAGCTCTAAGCCTCTAGATATCCTTTGGTCCTGATCTCATCTTGATGGATCGCTATTTCAAGGTTCAGGGTTTTGGGATTCAAGGACCTCTCTTCCCCCCAACTTGCGGTAGTCGATATCACGAAATGGGACAATGGTCCATATCTATTGGGAATCGATGGCTATAATTCCTCCTGAGGGTCAAGCATTGAAAGGACTCCCTGTTAACCTCCCCGCAACTCCGCTTGATCCAACGACTCGCAGGATTTCACAACTCTCCCTATAAACTCTCCACCACATGTTCATAATTTTGTGGATTTCCCTCTTGGACATATGTGACGTCAAATCTTGTGTATTTTTCTTGAATCAGACACCTGTCTACCTTCCTCCGTGATCTGAAGACCAACAACGCTCTTCCTCCTGGGCTTTTAATCTCACCGACTTAGAATATTTTCTAATTCCTCTAAGGTTTCGACCTTTGATTATCCTGGGAAATCAATCCTAGATCTCTATAAAAACTTCCCAAAGTATTATTCCTCCTGAGATTTGTCTAGTTCAGACTTCGATTTCCTGTGAACTCCTTCCATCTAAGGGATTTCGATAACTCAGATCCATGAGATTTATCGCAGATAAATTCCCCCCGATTTCCTTTTGTTCCTCTCTGGCTTGATGCACACTTTGTAGAGCTTCAAATGAAGATAAACAATTGAAATTGGAACACTAACATGCACAGTTCCATTTACTTTCTCATGAAAACAGAAATGACAAGAAAACACACACAGTCCATACACCATACATTTGGATCAATTTTCCTTTTGTTATATTCACAAGTGTCGAAATGGCTACAAAATACATTCAAATTACAGTAACTCAAAAACTAAGATCTCCTGCTAACTCGTAGTTCCCTTACAGCTAATTTCTCTCTATATTGCAACTCTCTCCATCTGTGCATACAAACTTTTAATTAACTCAAAAATATTTCTAGGGTTTCCCCTGGCTACTTTCCTACTCTAAATTTCATCCTACGCTATCTTATTTTGGTCGCATTCCAAAGATGTAGTGGAAACTCTTGCTCTGTTTATGATTTTCAAAACGTGCCTCAAAGGGTAAAATTCGGCACTAGTTCAAGTGTGCCTCCAAAGGTAAATTCCGTCACTAAGTTAAGGTGGATTTCAAAATTGGCTGCAACTGTCAACGTTGAAGTTATGGAAGAAGTATCATGTGTTGAGTGGTCCTGCCTTTGCGCGCTTGCCAACGATGCTCCTGCATCATTTTGTTCATCTCGATCATGCAATACTTGCATGATCCCATTCGCCCTTTTGAATGACATGCGATGTATTTGTCCACACCACCGCTCCTCTTTAGTTTAAATGAATTATGTCATCGCACCATAGCGTAGAAAATAAAGTGTGGCAGATATGAGCGTCGGAACCGTCACAGTAGTCACTTGACCTTTGGGGCTAGGAAAAGATTCCAAAGTCGAGCGTACGCGCATATGCTCCCAAAAGGTTGGATATCGTAATAAGGAAGTCGTTAACTGCCTCCAAAGGTTGTATCACCAAGTGTGTCAACTATCAATCATTGATAATGGAAGTCAGGGAGTTTAAACAGATTGGAGTGATTGTATTTTATATTCCCTGCAACTCCGATCGACGATGTTTTATGCATTCTGGATCACAGCCGTTGAGCACATGTGACACATTAAATATTCAAGACATCATGTAGTGAGGCATGATTTTTCTTTGGCACGCTTTGTTTCGCTTCTTCTTTCCGCTATAAATTCTAGGAGTTTTGTAGGGAATTCTAAGCATATGTCGAGTTTGTACCTTTGTAATGTTGGTCTTGTGAGTTTATTCTAGTGGGGCCAGATGAAGTCTCTAGAGGTGACGTGGACCTTCCTAAACATGCCATTTTCCACCATTAGGGTTGGTGAATTTTTTATTGTGTGGACCTAGGGGCAAGAAGCTTAGAATTTTGGAGTGTGAGTGATGGAAAGGAAGCAAGTGTGAGAACTTTCAAAGTTCTAAAGCTTTGAACTTCTGGGGTCAGATGACTTCACCAATGGTGACATAGACCTTCCTAGACATGCCACATGCCACCACTAGGGTTGGTGACTTTTGTACTATGTGGACCTAGGGGAAAGAAGTTCATAATTTCATAACGTGAGTGATGGAAAAGAAGCAAGTGTGAAAACTTCTGAATTTTCGAAGCTCCGAAGTTTCGAAGTTCCGAAGTTCCAAAGCTCCAAACTTTCGAAGTCCCAAAGCTTTGATGACAGAAGTTCCACAGTGAGTGTCATTCATTGTATTTTGAGTATATTTGGACCGTTGATCCACCCTACTTCATGAGTTTGGTAATCGGAACTCGAGAGAGAGTCGTGTTGCGTTTTGAAATTTTCTGAAGGCCGAAGGCCCGAGTAAGCACCTTTTGATCTAGCATTTGGTCACGGCCTGTGATCACGTGGGTTGAGACTTGAGATAAAGGGGATAATGCCTAAATATTATTATAGAACAGAGAAGATCTCGAAAAGATAATGAAATCAAAACACTTTCTTAAATCAGATTGGTTTTGAATGTGTGGAATTTTTTCAGAAATGATGGCCTGAAAATTTTTGGTTATCTGCACGTTGTGTTTGCAGAATTTTAGCGAGTGCCAGAACTGATTAGAGTTGCCACTGAGTGAAAACAAATGGAAGATGTGTAGATTTATTCCAGTTCAGAGAATGAAATAAAAGGAATGGACATCCACTTGGGATTTGAAAGATCGAACTCCAATGCACATGGAGAAGAGATGATAAGGAAGTGCATATGATGAAAATCATTGAAAGATTATAGAAAGAAGCCCAAGTTCACCAAGGTGATAACATGAAGCTCATGAAAGCCAGGGATAAATAGGGAGAATTCAACTTGAAGTTGGTGTGGAGCCTGGAAAGGATCAAAAATAAATTGGAAAAGGAGAGTGACTCAAGAAACATAGGGATTTGTAGGACCCTTGAAAGGAAAAGAAGATCAAGAGAGTGTTACAAGGCATCGACGTCGCTTCCCAAAGCATTCCAGTAAGGAAGCAAACAATAGTTCAAACCCATCTCCTACCAGAAAACATAGGAGGTCTGGAGTGGATGAACTGAAAGGAGAAATGAATAATATTAAGCCTCCCATGTTTGATGGAGAGCACCAGAAGGAGGAAGATGTCGAAACATGTTTTCTTGGAATGAGGAAGTACTTCCAACTGCAGAACTATTCCTCTCATGCAGAAGGAAGAATTGTGATGTATCAACTAAAAGGGAAGGAATCCATGTGGTGGGATCAAATTTTGCAAGTGAAACACATTAGAGAGAAGGATATCACTTGGAAATAATTCTAGAAATATTTCGAGAAGAAATATTTGACTAAAATATATTATGACAGAAAGACGAAAGAGTTCTTTGAACTCAAGTTGGGAAGCATGACCATTGATGAATATGAACGAATATTTTTGGAATTGTTGAAGTATGTTTCGTTCATCAAAGATGAGACTGTTAAGATTCATAGGTATCTAAGTGGATTGTCACCTTCCATTTGGTGACAAGATTTATTCTGATGACCCTAAGACTATAGAAGAAACTATAAGGGGGAAAAATGCTTATATGAACAACAAAGAGAAAAGCCTAATTTCTAGAAGGCTTGGAAAGACAAGAATAATTTCAATATGGATCAAAGAAAGAAGGGAGCTAAGCCATCCTTTTTCAGAAACAGTTCTCAAGGACATCCATCTTTTAGAGAGCCAAGGAAGGCTGAAGTGGGTGGGAAAATTCCAAGACAGAGACCTATGGTGTTGGGGTTGTAAAGGAAACCATAGGTACAGAGACTACCCCCACAGAAATGATAAAGTGAGATTTGTCGACAATGTACAACAGGCTAAAATAGTGGAGGACATGGGCAGTAGAATGTCAAGGATCTACAAAGCCCTAGATAACAAGAAAGTTGAATATCAACCACACATGATTGAAGTGGAAGGTATGATCAACAACCATGCCTTTTCTATTTTAATTGATTTAGGAGCTAGCCATAGTTAAATAGATCCTACAGTGGTGGAAAGTTTGCAATTGTCGAGAAGAAAACATGGAAAATATTGGTTAGTGCAGCTGGCTACGGGAACCAAGAGAAAGGTTATGGAATTGGTTAAGTATTGTCCAGTGGACATGAATGGACTGAGTACAAAGGATGAATTGAAAATTCTACCTTTAGGCTCTTATGACTGTCTAATTGGGATGGATTGGCTGGACCAGCACTATGTCATCTTGGACTGTCATAATAAGGAATTCACTTTCCGAGATGAGGAAGGAAATCGAAAAACAGTCCAAGGAATTCCTAGAGTTGTTGCTATCAGAGAAATCTCAGCAATGCAGCTAAAGAAGTGCTTCAGAAAAGGCTGTCAATTATTTGCAACCCACTTGGAGGAAGAACCTAAGGATAAGGTGTTAAATATCAAATACCATGCAGTACTAAATGAGTTTGAGGATATATTTCAAGAGGTACTCAAACTACCTATGAAAAGAGATATTGAATTCTCTGTAAACTTGATTCCTGGAGCATCTTCAGTGTCGAAAGCTCCTTACAGAATGAGTACACTGGAGTTGAAAGAACTACAATTGAAGCTTGAGGAGATCCTAAGGAAGGTGTATATATTCCCAAGTGTTTCACCTTGGGGTGCCTCGGTCCTTTTTGTGAAGAAGAAGGA